>NQII01007449.1:53377-92855 GCA_002778355.1 Clitarchus hookeri
GAGAACAGTTTTGGTCGTCTGCCTGGGTGTTTCTGAGCAGGATTGGGGTGGCATACGGGCATATTACCCGTTCTCTAGTGACGAGTTTTGGACTGCTCTTAACATCGAGGTCTTCATTTACGATGAGGGTGAAGCGAGGTGAGTATCGAGCAGCGCAGGAATGAAAGGGCCGGGGCCACAAGAGATCCCCCAGAAAACCCGCTGACCAGCGGCATAGTCCGGCATTATTACCACTTGCGAAAATCCGAGGGCGACCCGGCCGGGAATTAAACCCGGCTAGTCTAGGTGGGAGGCGAGTAGTTTAACCATTACACCACCGCGGACCCTCCCAAGAGTACAGCCATTGAATGTAAATAATACCTTTGAAAGCACAAATCCATATATGTTTTCACAATCATGCGGAGCGATACGATGCGACGCTTTCGACGCTGTCAGCCGACGAGGCATTTCTTTCCTGTTTTTACAGTAGAGCGACATATTGTTGCCGGCAGCTAGCAACACATACCGTGCTGCCCTCTGTTATCCTACAAGAAAGCAGCAGCGGACCTAGACTGTCAGTTCGGGGAAGGGGGAAGGGGTTGCAAGTGTAAGTCTAGACATACGATTCGTGAAATGGGAGGGAACATTGTCTCATCTTCACCATATTAGAAAATAATATGAAATAATTCAAGAAAATTTCAACAATTTAAACACTGCTGATATGATTTGATTTTATATTTAAAGCAGCGATAACACAGGTTCATGTCGATGTAAAGTTTTTTTTGGGGAGGAAAGGGGAAGTTGTGTCCCTTGTAACCCACCTCTAGATTAACACCTTCCAGGATGTTCGCACTCTGATAAGAAAAATGAAATAAGGCAATGATTTTTTTGTAATTTTATCACTAGCAGGGGCTTTTTTTGAGTGAGATGAGCTTTCCTTCATTTTAATAAATACATTTAAAATACGGGGTAGTTATTTAGGACATTAACGACCCATCATGCATCGGGAAACATTACACTTTGGTTTTCCTAAACGTAGATGAAAACCGTACAAATTTGGGCTCGTGCTAGTATCACCGCAAATAGTTTATTAATTTTATTTCTTATTTACTGCAACTACTTGCCAGTTAATTTATAAATACCTACCCAAATACTATTCTTATTACTCCCCGTCGCCAGCGACGAGCGTCAAAACCGACGTCTGTCGCTCGTGCAATGCTCTCGGGGCCCGTCGCCAGATTCAGAGTGCTGACTGGCAGAAGCTTATCTACCGCATCGGGTCTCGTAGTGTCGCTTAGTTGTGAACCCCAGTGTAGCCTATATGATATTTTCTTGGCGTATTTCGAACATAGTGTTAGGAGACGCCAGAGGGGCGTATTCGGGTTCGTGAGGGATGAAGGACTTCGTAAAAAAAAAGTAAATTAGATATTTAATTTACTCTCACAGCTATTACTTACAACGTTAATAATATCTTTCTCCAATCTTAATCTTGTTATTCTCATTGAGCGCAATATTTAATGCCATTCTCAATTCCAGTTAAAGTCCTTCTTAATGCCCCTATATTGGTTGTAGTCACTTAATTTGCACTCACTATTTGTAGATATTTAGTATTTCTATTACCATCATTTTTAGATGTCTTACACTCACGCAACTAGTTCAGTAGTACCGTCCGCCAGTCTCACTCTACACTGCACCGATGCTCGCAGTCCGCAGACTTCACTCCCGCTGGTAATTCTCGCCGCCACTTGACGCTCTGCCGGCTCATAGCTTTGTTGTCTTCGCACACCCTGCCACGCAATCCTCCAAACACTCAAACTCTTGAACTGACTGCTTGGGGACCTGTCGTGGCTTAAGTAGTCTCGCTGGCACGTTATAGAAGGTTTACAGCACCCCGAGTCTCACTGCGAGAGGCAAGGGCGTTGACCGGAACGTTCTTTCGTAGATAACTTGATAAATTCAATCCGCTTTAAGTCAGGAATGCGCGAGTCGCGACAGGCTTATCGCGGCGGCACGCGGCTGCTTGCCTTTTAAAATCACCGCGTACTTCTCACGTTACTGCACTGTCATTTCCTTTCATTCGCGCGGGACGGATCAGGGTAAGCGATGCAAAGCAGCGAGCGCGCAACAGTACGTATGGTAGCTACCGCTTTCAAATGCTCCGGGAACCATAATGCTGTAGGAGAAGTACTTCTGCTAACCACCAGTCTTTCATTTTACCCTTCCTTCTAGCACGTAATAATAGCGAATATGTTTAGCCCTTTAAGGCTTCTGCCAGCTGTCAAACTTTCCCCTTAAAATGTTGACAATTATACATGAAGACGGAATACTACCATCAAACAAATTTAAACAAATAACCTTGCACAAGGCCGCCTACGGGACAAATAAGGTAATTTGCCCGATGCCCCTGATCCACTGCCCATCTTCAAGCCTTAAGGTTTGGAAAAATTTTCCTTCTGATAATTTGACCGTCATTGTCTTGTGACGATCCAAAACCCACTTATAAAGATATGTGTAGAATTAAGAACATCATTGTAACAACACGCATGTTACCTGAGTACCGTCACAGCGCTACGAAAGGCACTAGACGAGGGTTGATGGTTATTAGGGGCTATCTATACAGTCGTATGCACGATTTGAAAACAGGTACTTTCAAGCTTACCAGTCGCGTATTTAACGTTTTCCTTGATTAAAGGCGTTTCCACCATTCTACAAGCATTCCGTTATCGTGCCAGTTACATTTAGTGTATTACTGCAGAGATTTTTCCTTCCCATTACAGAATCGTCTTTTATGACTAAGATCGGAAAATCATGGAATTTTATTAAAATTTGATTAATAATTTATTGGCTTTGAAAATAATATTTTTCTTAGCGATAGTTCAAAGTGAACAGGAAACATTTTTGTCATTAACCTTTAATTTTTATCAGCTTTATAATAAACTGTACACCTATTTCCAATAAACATGTTTTTATTCGAACACGTACGATAAAAAACTATAAGTTATGTTCGAAATACGTAGTGTTACGTCAAACAGGGGGGTAAAAAATATCTTTGCCCAACTGCCTCCAAAATCCAGTGCTTCTAAAATAGCTTTGACCTAGGCCCCCCCAAAACATCTGCGTTTACGTGGTAGTATATGGTGGTAATGAGGTCTCGAAGACGTCGCAAACTTTCAACTTTCTTTGACTAACTTTTTTAAAACATTTTGATGAGAATTTTTAAAATAATGCCATTATCTTTAAAACTAAAAGGAGCAATGGATACTGTAAATTTCCTTGGTTGGCCGCGCCATTGAGTCACAGGGAAAGTGAAGAGACTATAGACACACCTGTTGTTCCACCATGAAACTCTCTTCGAGCCACGCAGCTAATACATCTCAAACTGAATCATGTTGATGGTGGGGCACGACTATAATCAAAGATCCTGTGAATATAACACCTTAGTGACTACAGTAACCGCTCCTTTTAAGGGAATTTTTAAAGGGGTTGCCGAGGGAGTTGAGAGGGAACTAGTGCCAACAATGCTCTTAGCTGATGAAAATCACATAATCAAGCACTAAGGTTATGAATTAACTAGNTGTATAAATGGGCAGTGCATTGGTTGGGCTTTCATTTGTATTCAAGTGATTCATGTGAAAAAGTTTCTGACGTGAGTATGGCCGCACGACGAGAAATAACAGACTTTGAACGCGGAATGGTAGTTGGAGCTAGACGCATGGGACATTCCATTTCGGAAATGGTTAGGGAATTCAACATTCTGAGATCCACAGTGTCAAGAGAGTGCCGAGAATGCCTAATTTCAGGCATAATCTCCCTCCATGGACAAGTCAATGGCCGACCTACTGCACTTAATGACCAAGACCAACGACGTGTGCGCAGAATGGTCAGTGTTAACAGACCAGCAACACTGTGTGAAATAACCGCAGGAATCAATGTGGGACGTACGACGGACGTGTCCGTTTCGACATTGCGGCGAACTTTGGCTGTACTGGGCTATGCCAGCAGAAGACCGACTCGAGTGCCATTACTAACAGCACGACATCGCCTGCATCGCCTCTCTTGGGCTCGTGACCATATCGGTTGGACCCTAGACTACTGGAAAACCGTGGTTTGGTCACATGAGACCCGATTTCAGTTGGTAAGAGCTGATGGTAGGATTCGAGTGTGGTGCAGGCCCCACGAATCCATGGACCCAAGTTGTCAACAAGGAACTGTGCAAGCTGGTGGTGGCTCCATAATGGTGTGGGCTGTTTTTACATGGAATGGACTGGGTCCTCTGGTCCAACTGAACCGATCATTGACTGAAAAGAGTTATGTTCAGCTACTTGAGACCACTTGCAGCCATTCATGAACTTCATGTACTCAAACAATGATGGATGACAATGCGCCATGTCACCGGGCGACAACTGTTCGCGATTGGTTTGAAGAACGTTCTGGACAATTCCAGCGAATGATTTGGCCACCAAGATCGCTCGACATGAATCCTATCGAATATTAATGAGACATAATCGAGAAGTCAGTTCGTGTACAAACTCCTGCACCTGCAACACTTTCGCAATTATGGAAGTATATAGAGAAAGCATGGCTTAATATTTCTGCCAGGGACTTCCAACGACTTGTTGAGTCCATGCCACGTCGAGTTGCTGCACTTCGCCGGGCAAAAGGAGGTCCGACACGATATTAGGAGATATCCCATGACTTTTTTCGCCTCAGTGTATTCTTCTGGAAGCATATATTTTCATCATTAAATAAGTAAATTTAAAGCCTATTTTCTATTAATTTTGTAAAATAATGATACATGAACAAACGTACGTTTTTATTTGAGCTTGGGAACTAATAAATTGATTCCAGCCTGATTTGTTACACAAGATGTACTAAGTTAGAACACCTAAATTTATACGATATTAGTGCATTTCCCCCACAAAACCATAACCTCACTCACCAAAAATTGATATGCTAGTAGTTCCTATTCTGTGATATAAAAACGATTATTCACATCCTCCTTATGCCACAATTTTGTAAGATATCAATCACCACGTGAAAAACAAAGTTTTCTGTAATATCTCAGGAACTATTCAAACAATTCTCGCGTTAGTTAGCATGCAATCAGTTCTGTGACAGTCCACCCAAATGCAAATAACTTAATTAAAAAACAACATTTTTTTTTTANAGTTAGCATGCAATCAGTTCTGTGACAGTCCACCCAAATGCAAATAACTTAATTAAAAAACAACATTTTTTTTTTAACTAAATATATCGTAAATATTAAACGTGAATGTGTTATTTCCAAGGAACATCGAGAACTTTATAANTTTTTTTTTTAACTAAATATATCGTAAATATTAAACGTGAATGTGTTATTTCCAAGGAACATCGAGAACTTTATAAACTAAAAGTATATTACGCTTGCAAAACGTTTTTCCAAGTGTCAAATAAGTTCCTGTTATGATACCTTTATGGAAGGTGACACCAGCTGCAAAGATAAAGATTTTATAAGTCTCAATGATAACTCAACTAATTCGTTATTTATTTGTTACCAAATAAATAAAGCTTAAATATAACTCTCGGAAAATTGTTATTTCAAGCTTTCTGGTGCTTATTTTCAAGTTTCTAAAGCTAAGAATTTATTATTATTTTGCCAATGAAAACGTAATATACACGGAAAATTATTTCCTGAAAAATGCAATGGATAAAAAATAAACACGTGAAATCATTCTAAATCCAAATCGCCGAAAAATCACCTATTTTCAGTAGAATCTGAGTAATTGAATTGGCCAGAAAAGCGAAACTGGGAAAAAATCAGCTGTAACAAAAGNACCTATTTTCAGTAGAATCTGAGTAATTGAATTGGCCAGAAAAGCGAAACTGGGAAAAAATCAGCTGTAACAAAAGGAATTGGTGAAAAATAATAACTGATACTATCCCAAGACATTGCAGGTAAATCAGTGGAATATTTTCACTGAAGGTTTAGTGATATTTGTTTAATTTATCAGTAGTCATTCTGAAAAATGTGTCTTTATTTACCAATGATCAGTGCAATAGGTTCAATGAAGTATCGGTGTTATTTGTCAAATTTATCAGTGGTGGNTGTCTTTATTTACCAATGATCAGTGCAATAGGTTCAATGAAGTATCGGTGTTATTTGTCAAATTTATCAGTGGTGGTTCTGGAAAATCAGTCATAATTGATTTTTGTTCATGCAACCATTTCACTGAAATTTTGGCGACGTGTGTTTAATTTTTCAGTCGTAATACAGGAAATCAGTAGAAATAAATTTTTGATCATTGCGAAAATTTAACTGGAATTTCGGTCATATTTGTCTAATTATTAAGTGGCAAAACTGGGAAATCGGTTGTCATTTATTTTTTGTCAGTGCGCCAGTCTCACTGGCTTTTCAGTCGTACTTGTCAAATTTATCAGTAGTGACACTGGGAAATCAGTCTATTTATTTTTGATGAATGTGTCCATTTCAATGAAATTTTAGTCATGTGTTTTTATTTTATGAGTAGTAATAGAGGACAATCAGTGATAATAAATTATTGATCAATGCAACTATTTCGCTGGAATTTCAATCATATTTGTCTAATTAATCAGTAGATATACTAGAAATTGAGTCTTCATTTACTTAGACTAGTGAAGCAAATTTTGAGCAATGGTAGTGGTCAATCTGTCACAAGTTACTTTCAGCCACTGTAATAATTGCATCAATATCAATCTAATTTATATCCAATGGTACCCATAAATCAGAACTTTCAGTCAGTGTAGCAGTGCAGTTACTCTAAAATTTTAGCCAGAATATATATATATATATATATATATATATATATATATAATATGTCTACATTTGCAGCTTTAATTTGGTTACTGGCTGCTTGTTTTTTAAAGAACACATTTCTTACTTGATTGAACCAATTAGTATATAAACGTCCACGATTCATAAACACATGCCTCAGACCGACAACATTTTAAATCATCCAATAAAGGAAATGGATCTGAACTTCAGTGTTTTGAAATACAGCTAGTGCTGAAATCTTTTTGTGAAAATCAGAGGGCGCTAAGCATATCCAAATTTGTAGTCAGGCTTCAAAGAGACATGTATACAACCCATGCAAACAAAACAACAAAGTTGAAACTACAAACATGAAAGTAACATGTTCATGGGCCTGATCACTTTATTAATGTATTGGTCATAGGAAACTGTGAAATAAGTAAAAAGATAAATATTCTGCAAAGGTGATAATTCTAACTTACACTTATGTGAATTGAAAAAAAAAACGAAACAAAAATTTATTTCAGAATTCACCAATTTTTAGTTAGCACTTTTCAATGAACTTTAAAATATGGGATTACTTTATATCCGACGTTACACAATTTATTGGGTATGTGACAGTCAGTGTACCCAATAATATATATGCAGGTAGGGGCGTGACATTTTTTCAATGGTTGACTTCAAATCTGCTCAGACAACCGTAAACAGCCTATAAAATCAAAATGGCTAATCTTAAACTTACAAAACTTTGGTCTAGTGATTAAAATACAGATGACTGTACTTAACATGTGATTAATAGAGAATTTCATAGGTTACAGGTGTACAAACCTACTTTCAGAAGGTAAAAATTGTTTATTTAAAATATAATAACTTTGTGAAAGCATTTGAATGGCTAAAATTACATTAATGACAACCCGTATTCTGTCGTATTATGATTCGGAAACCAGTCCATAGATGAAATGTTGATCTGAATTCTCACTATATGCTCAAACAACTTGCACAATATTGTGTTAATTTTGAATGTTTTCAAGCTTTGCCATGCTAAGTAGGTCAAGTGTTGAATGTTAGGATTAATTAATTTAATTTTGTCTACGTATGTTACATTTCCATCTTTACTAGTGATTGGCAGAGACTCAAAAAGTTGACTCATACTACCAGAGATCGACTTGCCATTCAACTTGATAATGTTTCCAACACACACCAAGTCAGTAAACTTGCAAGTCGAGTTTCGATGCTTTGAGATAGTTTGCGAAACAAATAAAGCGCCAGAAAACATTATATACTGACATACAAAAGTTCGATTATCTCTTCTCAAATTCGCTTTCCATGAATGGTGAATTTTATGTTACTAACCTTAAAGGTAGCGCGGAATTCAAAACAATAACTTGGAATATTATGGTACATTCGGTAATATTTGAGATGTATTGCAAAAACAAATCTGAAGCCGCTTGACGACAGACTATATTCCGGCAACGAGATTGTGAAATACCCATGCAACGTATATATCACCTATGATGGTTTGGTTTGTGTTAATTTGCTAAATTTTGATGCTCTGATTGTGCATCCTACAGTATTACTGATTTTCTTCCATATATCAGACAGAATATAAATAAAATATTAATTGAAGTGCATTTTCGTGTATTGAATTGGTATTTGTATGCTTTCTGTTTTCTTAAAATGACAACAAAATTAGATATAATTTAGCGATTGGTTGCGGGTGTTTTGAATCGTGCTTCTTTCATCCATTTCATAATTATTCTCAGTGAACTGTTTGTTATGCACGCCGAATGAAAACAAGAAATGCTGGACGAAGTAATTCGCAAGAAAACCAAGCACTTCCCTTGGGGATTATGATATTGACTTAACTCAGCGCTATAAGCGGCCAAAATCGCTTCTGGCGCACAGGCCCCCTTAGTCCTGCGTGTAACACACAGCCAGGCCTATTATGTTAGCTTCTGCAAAGCTTTTTATGACAAATATATATATATGTTAGTTTAAATTACTGTTCACAAGATAAGCACATATTTAATTATATAATTAATCAATAGTATCGGTATGTTTGTGTGTCTGACCTTCAGTCAGGCATACGGGAGTAATCCTAACGATGACTACAGGCTCTATAGAATATATTAACTTAGTCTATATAAAACAAGCTGATTCCTGGCTGACTCATAGTATTAGACATGCTTGTTTAAACCTTGATGGATACAAGATATGTATATATTTTAGTTAACTATAGTTCTTATCAGCAGCGGTGTATGTCTGTGTGTCTGACCTTCAGTCAGGCATACGGGAGTAATCCTACCGATGGTTACAGGCTGCATATAATTTATTATTATCTTAGTTAAATATCATCACAAGTCAAGCTGTAAGTCTCTTGACTCATAGTACTTGAACAGTCCTCGTGGACTTAACTTTAGTTTAGGTTAATTAGATTAAGTTAATCCTCTCTTTCAGGTAAATTACCATCTTGTGAAGGATTAGAAAAAGTCGGTTTGTGCCGGGCTACTGGCACTCACCGACACCTAATTCTGTTTACGTTTAAGTTTCAGGATCCACTGGGGATTCAGATTCGTGGGGGGGGGGGGACCTACCCAATTGCTCTCCTCCCCCCACCAGAGTGATGCGCAAGTGTTACTCTTGTTAAACCAACGCCAATCTAAGAAATATGACCCATCCCCTCTCTACTAGCACTTTTCCTATCCACTAATAAAGAGCATGATTCCTATCCATCTGTCTCCTGTAGCATTTTCTGTTAAATACGATAATGTACGAAAAAAATTTTAATTCTTTCCTGTTGAAAGGGTTTTTACGGTGACTATGCCGGTTTTTCCCTTTCTCTTCTAATGATAGTTTAGCTATAAGTACACTTAGGGAGGTTCTCATGGCCAAATGCCGGCCATGGCAGCCCAATCCCTCTTTGCCATTATGCATGTTTCATGCATGATTCTCCCTTCCTTGTAGGCGTATAGGGCTTTGCCTTGAGACGCACTTAACTCCCGTACCTACCGCGGGCTCACATAACACTTAGTTTTGGAGAAGTTAGTAAATGCTGTTTGTTATGTGGGCAATATTTATGTCACAATATCTATTTTGAATACTTCGCAGCGAATTAAGATAATAAAGACAGCTGTCAGTATTTCACATGTATCTGTAATATAAGGATGTTCCTCACATTACGTGGTTCACATGGTAACATGTATGCGTGTGGCAATTAATAGCTTGTACCTATACACTGCACGAATAAATTATGTTCTTGTTTGAGCGAAATTGGCTCAGTTGTTTTAATTTTAGGCAAACATAACCTAAAAAACCCCACACACTGCAATGTTCATAACATTAAGGAAAGCTGTGGCATGGTTTACATACAGAAAATGCATTGGCTGTATCTTATCACCTTCCAACCGGTATGATATCACAGTGTAGTGAGCTGACCCATTTTAGTGTAAAATAATATTCGTTACCCTGCAAATGTATGGCAGAATATCTGACCATGCTATTATGGAAAAACTTAACAGTTTGTCATATTTTGCCCAAGAGTTTGTTAACAATGCTTATCTTATAGCCTTTTTGTAGCATGAAATTAATTTTTACTCGAGAACATTTTATACGTGAATTGACTCTAGTTACACACAACTTGACTTGACACTGAACAATCAAACTTACTCACCTATCCCAAATATTTAGTGCTGTTGTAAAAACACAAAAGGTACCGCTAATAATAATCGGTTTTGACCAGGAAATCTTACTAATTCAGATAATATTGCATTAATTTCATATTTTTGAAAGGGTTTGTGTTATTAAAAACAAGACAGGCAACTAATGTAAATTAATGTTAACTTTTGCGTGGTTTTTGTGACATATGACTTTAAAACAAAGAATTTTTTCAGTACTGTTGTCTTAGTGATTACATATTAGGTGCACTTGAGAAGTATAAGTATTTCAATGCACATTTCACGACTTTAAAAAAATGCGAGGCACGCTAACACATGTCTGACGCCAGGACACAATTACTCCTTAGTAAATAAAGTGCCGACAATTCGCTTCCTCATGTATGTCTATTTTAATTACTCAAAAATTATGAACATACTCCCAGTATATTAATATTAACACATCACGAAAGCGCCAGAAAGAATTCACAATTTTACAAATACAACAGTGCATGCGCCTAAATGTGGAATACTAGCAATACTTTGAAAGCAACATTAGCCCCATAACGGCTCGATATCACTTAGGTTTGAAATATAATTGTGTGTGGTTATTACCAAAATACACTACAATAGATAATAGGTCTAAAAAATTAATACCATAGTTAATATAAAAGTTACTTTTATCGCCAAACACACCCTCTTATCTCTCTTTCTTATCGCTGCAATGACCTCAAAAAGTTTGAGCAAGTTTACACAGATAGCACCAAGGCTACATAAATTGACATATTTATAAACAAGCAGAAAATGACAAGAAACTTTGGAACTAAACATTGAAGCAATAAAATTTTACATCCCAGAGGCCAGAAAATTTATTTAATTAATATTTTTTGTTTCTTTGCTGACCGAATCACTCCCCGAAGTGCAATGACTGAGGACCTTGCAAGATATTTTTACAAGCGACAACAAAAAAAAATGCATTATACAGCCTCAATACCAAACAAAATTGAATGAAATTTTAACGTGTTTAATGCGTTTAATTTTAAAAAAGTATGTGAGCTGCTCCCAGGTGGCTACCTTTCTCCGATTTTAAAATAAACGTGTAATTATTATTGCTTTATAGCAGTGTACATCTGAAGTACAGTGCACTGCACCACAAATTTGTTAATTAAACGACGAAGCTGACATAGAATTCAACCAAAGTTCAGTATGAGCTCACAAAAACTTATATTCATCTTATACTAGCAACTTTCACGAATCCATCACCTTTTTCATAAGGAAATTACTGTCCGAAACACCTAATTTTACAAGTGTGCTGACCTTCGTGAAAACATTTAAATTAATTTAAAACTGACAAACTAACTTTTACCAATAAAAGCTGTCATTCGCAATATTATTTATCTTTATCGTATTTTAAAGCCATTTGAATGAGTTTTAACCTAATGGATGCATAACATATGATCGAGGCATTCATTTGGTTTCTGCACCACCTCGTTTCAAGTACTTAGTACCCATGGAGAGCGCCCTACGCTCTGAAAGTGCAATGTGATTGGCCAGGTACAAATACCGGTATGGAACCTGCCATGAAAATTAGGACATTTCGAATGACCAAATCTGGCATGAAATCTGGTCATACAAGGTGGCTAATGCCATGACAGGTGCCATATTATCCATTTTGATGAATATTATGGCAGACCTCGCACAAGATTTAAGGAATCTGCTACCCTACAATATGGCCATTACAAACCCACATGGTAAAAATTGAAATATATGTTATTTATTCGAAAATTACAAATTCCTTTGTAACACCAACTAACCTTTCTATGCAATTTTTTTTATCTTGTCTTGAATTCCCTGACCTGTCACTAATTTCCCTGATATTTCTTTAATTTTTCCATAATTCCAATTTTCCCTGATTTCAACCACCCTGAGCCTACAATTGTAGGTTAATCTTTTTACTAGCCTAACTTTTATTAAATGAATGATGTTACACTACATTGTCACTATGTAATTATCAAAGCTAAATGTTATCTGCTTGGTGTATCGCAGACCTGATCATCACAAATTAAGTAAATTTCAACTAACCTGTTTATAATAAAAAGCCACTTAGCCTACATTAATTTTAAGACAAAACGGTTGTACAATGTTTCAGAAAAGATTTAAAAGATTTAATTTTATAACACGAAAACTTTTTAATTAAATTGTGTATTCATGTAAATTATGCATTCATTAAATTGGCATGAAAATATGAAAACTTACATAGAAAAAATTTAATGCAATATATTCAATGATTTGAGAATAAAATTTACTTAAATTAGTAAAATCACTAATAAGCATACTTATTAACTTTCCTGATGTGATTATTAAGTTACATACATGGTTTAAATTTTGTATGTTTGAACAAAGAGAAACAAAGTTTATACTTGCAGTTATTGTAATCACAATTCTGATTATGCAGTTTACAAATTGTGATAGGTATATCCCATTTCGTACAATCACTATAACTTTAACTGAAAATAATCGCCAGCCAATTTATGCACGTCACTTTTTAAACAATAAAGTAGAATATTTTGCAAAACTGCTGTACTTTTCTGATGACTTTCTGATGTACAACAAGGCATCGCAGTGAAAAGTATGATATACATACCACATGCATGGTATCTATAACACTTATTTCAATACATGTAGCTAGTACGTGATGGCAAATTGCAAAATTTCGAAACAGAGTGGGAGAAAAATAAATAAATATATAAGAGCTGCTTCAGTTTAACAGTAATAGCTTAATTTTTCATAAAAACTACACGATAACCATATGTAAAAGTTGGCATGTCCAGTGTTCTCCTTAAGAGGCGGTAGAGAGTTCTGTATGTTTTTGGATTTTGTAGCTTATTCCAAACCATTCTGCTGTTTGTGGTGCATTGTAAATTGTATTTTTAGGTTTTTTTACAACACAAATTGTCTAGCATTCATAGTTCTCCCTACTATTGAGTTGCTTTGGGTGTAGATATTACAAAATCTTGCCAGCTCATGAATGAATAAGCAACCGTGGATGTACCAAATGAACAATTTACAAATTTATTCTTCCTTTTTTTTTATTACCAAAAATCGCTGTACTGAAACATTATCATTATAATATACCTTATGCTAACACTATCTGTATTACCTCACCTAACAACATTCTATTACCCTCGTGACAAAAAAAAACATGCTAACACATTCGTTTTCTGCTATTCTAACAAAAGTGCTGATCAACTACGAATAGTTATTATCTCCAAACAAAAAAAAACATAAACCATGTAAGCTAACTGCTCTAAGGGCGTTTACGAATACTAACCTGATAGAAGTAAAAGGGAAACTCTGTTGATATCAGGTTACCAGATTATTTACAAACGCTGAAAACAAATACGGGATTGCGTGATGGCAGCATTTCCAAAATGTAAACATGAATACTTTTATCTGTGGTTGCACGTATTACTGGTGACATTCCGACCTGTAAAATACCTCCCTATTTTCATCCAAGAGATATGCAATATCTTTTCTCCTATGCTGCTCTTTGTTTATTTACTTTCTTTCGCACTATTTAACTTTCGTCGTCTGCTGCTTTTACCCTAAGGTCTTACAAGGTTGTTTCAGAGTTGATCGAGTAAAGTCAAGGGTTTTCGGACATGGGTAAAATCTGGTATTTCAAGTTTTTAAACATGCTGAGTTAAATATTTTACCTGACCAGGTAAACCTGGTTAGTTTTCCTAAGCACCCTATGGCATTTCGAACAGTGAATAACTCTCAGATACAATACTTATATTTGATATAAATTTATCTTCAAATAAGGGTTAGAAACTTTATGAATAACAATTTTTTTGAAAAAAAATTTGAGCTGATTTTGATATCAAAGATATGTTTTCTTGCTCACCTTGAAAATTCCAGTTGTTTGGATGGCAACGAAAGACTAAATAAATAAATTTCAGGTAGCCTTGCTAGCAATAAATTAAAGTTAACAACGAACACATACATTTTCTGAACTGAAACTATATAGGCTACATTGTGAAATAAAAGCTGTAAATATGTTACATACAATATTAAAACTAGTGAACATTTAATACAAGTTCAACAACGCCAATGAAACACAAAAGGAAATTGGTAAATTTACTTACCCCATAGAAACATTTGCCAGAAGAAGGAGAGGCCATTTTGCCTTTTCTTCGTAATCATAACCATTCACAACATGTCAGTGCTGGATCTTGTGCCTTGCGCAAACACGATAGAACACGCAAGTGCACTAAAGAAGGATTGCATTAAAACTTTCAGTGACTGTCGCCGGAGTTAGTTCACTGGTTGTGCACTTTGAGTGACACAAAACCACTTCTCTAGTTGGTGAAGTACTTCGGAAAAATGTCACCGATTTAACAGCGGAAAGCCTTAAGAACAACGATAGTTTAAGTCGTTAATGCTGTGACCAATTGAAATAGTGCAATTTACACTGATTAGGAGTTAGAGTGTAATGTGACGAATATACATTTATTTGCTGATATCATCAGTTATTGTCCTACAAGTAACTAAAATTATGTCCTAACATTAAAGAAATTAAAAGCATATGATCCAGTGAATTATAATTGGGTTTATAATTACAAATTGGGAATTTTAAAATTTCTTATTTATGCTTTGCTATATCATATAACCACGCATTATTCGTCCAGCTTCGCGGAAAATTTAAGATTCAATTAAAACTATTATTTGGATCGCCTTTAATTTTAGTTTGTGATTAAAGTGGAATATACAGCAGCAGTGCTGTGAAGACTGTCAGTTTGTCTCATAGAAAAGCAGAAATAATGTTCTTTCTCCCATCTATCATTCCAGCACTCGAGTCATTAGGAGCGAATGCTCCCTTATGCAAGATCAGACCACAATGTCAAAATTCAATTAGTGTGTTTTGTGGCAAAGTCGCGTCGTTGTTAGTCATTCTGGAACGTCTGGAACTGCACTCGAGCCTCAATATCAGCAGTTGCGCCAGTGAACTGCAACGAATGCCGTTATTTCTAAGGGTAAAATTCTTGAAACCTCTGCGAGAGAAATATGTTGGGGTCTCTACGCTTCAGCTTCTTTTCATCCGCAGCTAAGTTACAACATATTGATAACCAGCTGTATTTTAGCAGGCATATTTTATTAACAAAAATTGTTATGTACCATTATTTCGTGTCAAAAATATATATTTACTAGGAGTTACCACCACTCACAGGGCTTATTCCTTAAATAATTTGGAGCAAAATATGTCATATGCATGTGGGTTCTATTCCCAATATTTACAGTGTAATTCGAAACATTTGAAAATTACAAATAAATGTAATAATCCTTTCATAAGTAAATACAGTGGNAATATTTACAGTGTAATTCGAAACATTTGAAAATTACAAATAAATGTAATAATCCTTTCATAAGTAAATACAGTGATATATTATCGGACAGTATTGTTAACAGTTGAGAAGCACAGTTGTGTCATACAAGCCTACAGCAGATGTTCAAAAATGTTTCCGCCTACTTCCAAACACATGGCCGCACGCTTATGTACCGNGTCATACAAGCCTACAGCAGATGTTCAAAAATGTTTCCGCCTACTTCCAAACACATGGCCGCACGCTTATGTACCGCACGTGTTCCTGTGCGTAGCTGCACACGGCTGTCTTTGATTTCTGTAGCGCCATGCATGATACGCGCAAGTAGCTCCTCACATGTTTGTGCAGTCCTTTGGTAAACAATATCCTTAATCCATCCCCATACGCAATACTCTAGGCATTTCCAATTTCTCGAACTATTCTGCAAATATATAAATAGTAATAAATTGTACCCACGTTTATAAGGCATATTTTGCTTCAAATAATGTAAGGAATAATCCCTGTGATTGACGGTATCTGCTCGTGAATCATTATGCATATTGTTCCTTCAGAAAGAAAACAAAAATTTACATCCAGGCAAATGGAACACAGCCTTATTTTGGGTGTANTATGCATATTGTTCCTTCAGAAAGAAAACAAAAATTTACATCCAGGCAAATGGAACACAGCCTTATTTTGGGTGTATGTACCGGACTAAACACAGCTTATCAAAATCAATTGTTTCCCCATTCCCTGTCACCTAAGTGGCCGAGGTATCTATGACATCATCTTCAAGGCACGGTATTCCGGTTNAATTGTTTCCCCATTCCCTGTCACCTAAGTGGCCGAGGTATCTATGACATCATCTTCAAGGCACGGTATTCCGGTTTCGAATATCGAGAAAGTCGTAAATGCGTGAGTCCCGTTTCTGTGATTAAGGTTATGATAGTTGAGCATGCTTGCCACCCCTAATTACCTTGAATGCATATATGTATTTAGGTAAGCAACGTACTACAGTGATAAAGACAGACATATTTAAATTGAAGCAAGAGTAATTTTTTAATTACGTAAATTTAGCCATGATAATTTAGGATAGCTTTATTATTTTCGTCGCGAACTTCAGAGCAGAAATTTTTTATCACATACTAAACTGAACGGAAAAAAATTATTTTACTAGCAAATCTTATGCAGATGCGCATAACGTTAAAAACAGCTTGAACTTTGTATGAAATTAAACGCTTTCCTGCAACTGCTTCTCGAAAATAAACCAAAGCGCTCCAATTACTTTCAAGACCCAGCACGAAATAACTCGAGTGTACTCGAGATCGTATAGTGCCGCTGGAGGGGAAGTCCATAAACCGCTATCTTACGGAGCGCAGTAATAAAGTTATAGTATAAGTCGTATAAACTAACTTCGTCTTCCTCCACGAGAATTTGCTGCTTATTAAGCTATATCCCGTTTTATTGCGCCTAATGAAACATACAACTTCAAATTTCTACTGCGTTACTGCAGAATAAATAGTAGGTCAACAGTTACTTCTGTTTAATAAGTTAACGCTTTCGTTATATAGAACCAAAACTTACTTTCTCCAAAAGATTGTTAAGTCAAAACTTCCCGAACATAGTTTAAGGAGGTAAGGTACCCAACTACAAGTTACTTATATGCAAGTATTTATGAGAAAATGGGGACGCATAAATCTCTAGCATGAATGAGAAAAAGAAGTTAAATTATTTCAGTGTTTCATGAGATGGTAACCGCTGGAGACTATAATCTAAATCGATTTTAAGTTTTTTTGTTTTGCTTGTTCCTGTTATAAATGTATCCATATGCTAACCTGGCCGTATTCGTGAGTGCCTTAAGCTGGGTTTACAAAAAAAAAATATATGCCTTAAGAGTTATTAAGCAAGAGCTGATCTGGCTTACGAAAACACGTCTTCTGCATTTGCAGTTCCCAATTAATGTTCTAATTCTTAATTCCAGCCAATGAGAACAGGCGAAATGCCTGCCACGTTTACTTTCATTCCTAACCTAACCTCGTATATCACAACCATATTTAAGCAGATCATACTTCAAAGCCAATATTTTCTATCAGAGAAGCTTTATTTTGTAAACAAAATTAATTGTAAACATGTGAACACACGCTTTTATAATATATGTATACTAACAATTCTGTAAATAACAGTTTCGCCAACATCACCGACTGCTCTGTTCTGATTCATCGTCGCCTCATTAGTTTCACTAAGGATATAAAACATAACTTTTTCTTTTAACAATTTTAAAATTTGGGTAATTTAAGTATACCAGGCATTTATTTTTAAAATTGAAACTACATACACATTTTAAGTTTGAATGCTATATCTACCAAACAGTTGCTTGTTTCATNATTTATTTTTAAAATTGAAACTACATACACATTTTAAGTTTGAATGCTATATCTACCAAACAGTTGCTTGTTTCATTCCAATCACACACACGACATGCCAACTACAGCTGGAAACAATACATAAGATAACACACTCTCGTTTCTCCTGCACACGTCTTAACGCACCATTTAAAGCTTAATTTTTCTATTGAAAACCCAGCTTTAAATGTGTTATGTCCGACTAGATAAACTGTGATCTAATGACACACAGGCATGTAAAACAATGTCTTAATGTCTGTCTGTCTGTCGNTTTATTTTTAAAATTGAAACTACATACACATTTTAAGTTTGAATGCTATATCTACCAAACAGTTGCTTGTTTCATCCCAATCACATACACGACATGCCAAGTACAGCTGGAAACCAATACATAAGATAACACACTCTCGTTTCTCCTGCACACGTCTTAACGCACCATTTAAAGCTTAATTTTTCTATTGAAAACCCAGCTTTAAATGTGTTCATGTCCGACTAGATAAACTGTGATCTAATGACACACAGGCATGTAAAACAATGTCTTAATGTCTGTCTGTCTGTCGTACTCCTTTTGTATATTTAGATGTAATATTTCAAATTTTTATTCAGCTGGCAAATTTCTGTACACCAATTTAAATTAAACGAAATTCACTGACCTTTCAAGAATGGCATTCCTGCCAGACTTGACAGTTGTCACACGAACACCTAAGCTCAAACGTTTTGGCAGCTGAGATTGACGTACTAAGACACCCGACTACCAACGAATATTCAAAACCTCGTAGTGTCTTTCCAACAAAATGCAGAAGAATACTATCTTACTAAATAAAAAATCTTAATATAATATTTATCCAAATCTTTATGAATAAAGAATATTTGATGAATGGTTTACCCTATAAAACGAACAAGCTATACCTAATAAGCCTGATAACAGATTTTCCGAAACCATAGTGAGCCACTGTTAAATATTAAATAACAAATTATATTAACAATTTTTGTGATAAAAGTCACTATGTTACCTTAAGTTGTAGGAAATAAATATTTAAATATAATTTTATGCTACTTTCCTTGGAAAGGTAAGCTTACAAGTGTTGTGCAATGTATGCACGTCTGTCAGCACACCCCTCCCTTAATAAGCCCCTTATTCCCGAAAATATTGGAAATAGTTATTTCAGGATTATGACGCCCCCAATAACCTTCGCGGTGCAACCTCTCATAATAAATAGCATGTCTCATGTAGGTCTTTTTATAAAAATCTAAGCGTTACCTTAATTTTTAGCGTGTAGGTATCAATTTTCGATTTATGAATCCGCCTGTGTGGCGTTTATGCAATACCACAAAGTGCGTTAAATATCAAGAATTTATAATTATAGCTTAATTGAAATATCACGGTGCCACAATCAAGCACTTTTGCCCCATGTAGTGTTAGTAACAAAGCTTGACACACAGGATTATATAAGTAAAAACCATGCTCAGTTGCCTTTATTTCAGCGTTTTATGGTTTTCTACATTATTATAATGAAATACACTTGTACAGTCTATACCAGTATCGGACATCTTGCACATTTCGCATAGTGTTACTGTCACATCTTGTCAAACTCTGTTCACTGATTCAATTAATTCTTTTATAGTTACGATAATAAAATAATTATTTCCGATAATTAGCTTTCTTCTCTCTGATTTTTTTTGGAACGATGGCAAAATTACAGTTACCAAATAAAAACTTCAGCACATTAAATCTATGCAATTAGGAAAATACATGTTAATAGAAAATTTCTTATAAAGACCATTTTGTCGACAGGAGAATTTTGGATCTTGCCTGCGTGTCTACTGCTTACACCANTGCTTTCTTCTCTCTGATTTTTTTTGGAACGATGGCAAAATTACAGTTACCAAATAAAAACTTCAGCACATTAAATCTATGCAATTAGGAAAATACATGTTATAGAAAATTTCTTATAAAGACCATTTTGTCGACAGGAGAATTTTGGATCTTGCCTGCGTGTCTACTGCTTACACCATTTCGCACTATCCCATACGAAAAGCAATGGTAAAATTTGCTATCCAGCAAGATTATAGCTAATCCAATTATGAAACAGATAGACAATGATAACAGGCTCATTTAAATGTCGAGGAAATATTGGGTAGTGTGCGCACGCCATCTTTGCTGTCATTAACTTCGCGTTTCCACAGCTGAATTGCACTTTTCCCAATGTCACTATAAATACAACGTGGATCTCAAAGTAGAGGGTAGGTCAGAAAGTAATCCTTCCTATTTTTTATCTTTTAATTTACAAAAGAACAAAATTACATGTACACACCATTACGGTTTAATTTGTCACTATTCAATATAATCATCGTATTTGTGTTCGTTCACCTTGAAACAAGAATATGTATTCCAGTGCGGTAAAAATCATGGTCCTCCCTCTTCAGTCACTGGCGCATGGAATTTTCCAGGGTCTATGCAAATTCAAAATTATCCCTATGATGAGCTTCCTTTAGTAGGCCGATCATATAGCATATGGAAATATAATGGTGCAAGGTCACGGCTGTATGGTGCATGGGGCAAGACTTCCATGCCAAGTTTTGTAATTTCGCCAGTGGTGTGGTGAATGGTGTGTGGTCTTGCATTGTTGTGCAAAAGGAGAACACCCGCCATAGCTTTTGATGTGCGAACTCACAGAAGACGTGCTTGAAGATTCGTGAGGGTCTTGATGTAATGGACAGAGTTTATTGTGCTCCACTGCTCCAAAAATTCAACCAGAATAACATCTTACGGATCCCAAATGACTGTCGCAAAACCCTTACCTGCCGAACTCACTGTGTAGAATTTTTTCTTCGTCGGTGAAGTGGTGTGATGCCATTACAACGACTGCCTCTAGGACTCAGGGTTAAAAAATTAATCCACATCTCGTTTCCAATCATAATTTTCTCCTATAACTCCTCACCCTCCAGATTGAAGGACTGCAACAGGTTGAAGAGTATTGTTTTCCTTGCCTCTTTACTATGGTTCGTCAACATTTTCGGTACCGAGAGTGCACGAACTTTGGAGTAGCTCAGTTTTTCAATAACGGACATCACATTGCCTTTGCTGATAGAGACCAATTGTCACAATCCTCCTCCACAACCCTCCTCCACAATCCTCCTCAGCATACTTCACGAATCCCCCACCGCAATCCACAGGAATGCTCACCAATCCTACTCCGCAATTCTCGGCAATCCTCACCAATCTTCAGCAATCCTTAGTAATGCTCTGCAATCATCAGCAGTCATCACCGATCCTCACCAATCTACAGCATTCCTCAGTAACACTCCTCATCAATCCTCAATAATAATCTGCAATCCCCACCAATCCTCAGTAATCCTCCACAATCCTCAACAACCATCATCAATCCTCAGCGATTCTCAGTAATCCTCCCCACCAATCCTCAGTAATCCTCCACAATCCTCAGCAATCATCATCCATTTTCAGCAAACCTCTAATCCTCCTCGCCAACCCTCAGGAATCCTCACCAATCCTCCGCAATAAACACCATTTCTTAGCACATGGATTAGCTCATACACAGGCTGGATGTTGTGTGGCGTCATTACAGTCGCTGGTCAGCCGCTCTGTGTTCCATTAGCCAAATGTGCTTCCCCTTCAGTTGCTGTACAGCGACGAACCCATCGTCTGACGTTGATGACATTCATTGTTGTATCCCCATATATATCCAGCCTTTCATGAATGTGAATGGGTAGAACTCTCTGTTTGTTATTTTAATAAACATTCAGAAACATCTCTACATTTTAATAATGGGTGTATTCAATTTTATTTAATCATTGAAAAATTGTTTGACAATATGTTTTTGAGTTCTATTGACGATGGGTAAGTTGAGTCAAAGTTTAACCCAAGTCTGCTGCCATACATTTTATGTTCACTTTGTGTTCCCTTACACACGGTCTCGAAGTCGGCTGTCAACAACAGAGTTATTTGAGCTGTTACGTGTAAATGTGAAATTAATCCGTCGAACAACTGCCAACACTGCAATTCATGTAACATTATTTAAGGTTTTTCCCCCGAAAGAACAGAGCATCGGCAAATGGATTTCTAACAAGCCCAGTAACATTTATGAACGATAATAACATCGTTAAAGCAGATACATATCGATTTATGAATTGTCAGTTAAACGAGGTTGCTGGGTGCTTACTTCTTTTATAATCATTCGCATTGCTTCCGCCTTCCTTAAATGGCTCCCACCACTTATACAGAGTGTAGCCAAGGTGATGTTACAAACTTTCATAGATGATGAAGAAGGGCACCAGGATCCATTTCAGACAGCGAACCCTTGTTCGGAAACGCCTCTGTCGAACATTGCAACCCAAATAGTGTTGGGATGCGTATTTCTGACTGCCCAGTGCCTCTTCACCATAAGATTGTTTGATTTTTCCTGGCCAGTTTTGCTTTACTTGTCATGACATTCAAAAGCGACCTTTGTCCTGTTATTAACGGCAAATATTTATCATTTCTCGTTGCAATGCACAATGCAGTTCAATTTCTATAACGAGCAAAAAAATACTGGAATTGTGCATCTGTTTACTCACAGAATAAAGCATGCCAAACTCGGGCGACAATCGCACAAACGGTTTCACTGAATCAGGGTAGTGTTACTAGCCCACGATTGGTTCTGACAGGAAATATATTACTTCTGTGAGGCATATTATATTTACAATTGATATTTCGGTGTGCGTTATTTATTAATTGAAATATGCATGATTTAATTTATATTTATGTACGAAAATATATTATTACATTTTTTAATTAATTTATTTAATGTTAAAATTGTTAACATTACAAATTAATCCCATGTAATTATACAGCTCTCCAGCGTATAAAAGTAATATACATATGTGTGTGTGTGAAATTGTGTTTGGATGTTTGTTTGTTCCTCTTTTACGTCGCAATGGAGCAACGGATGGACGTGATTTTTTGCACAGAGATATTTGGAGGACCGGGAAGTGACATAGACTACTCTGTACCACGAGAAAAATATCTTATTTAATTTTCTTATTGAAATTGTTATTGGAAAATGAAAAAGTACACAAACAGAATAACAATGCAACGTCAACAATGCAACGCCAACAATGCAACCTAAACAATGAAACGTCGGAACCTAGCAACATATCGACGTAATTTCTTGCACAGAAATAGTTGGACGGCTGAGAGTTTATATTGGCTACTGTTTATAGCGAGAAAATACCTGCAAAATTTTTCTTTCTCGAGTTGGTTTACCGTACGCGGACGTGGAGAACAACGGTGGCGGCCCGGCGGGTGGAAGCGTCGTGGGATGGAGAGGTGGGGGAGCCTTCTTAAAAAAAACTTCAACAATAATTCCGTAGCCCATGAAAAAATTAATGTTTGCATCCTAGGGTTGATAATATTTTTAACATATGTATGCATTATTAAACAATAATAAATTAATTAAAATTAAAATTGCAACTATAAATAAAATTTAATAGCGAGAGGAAGACCTTTCCACACAAAGTATGGTTTCATGCCATAAAAATGGAACAAAAATGGTTTTCCAAGACGGTACCGTCCAAGGGACCTGTCGTTATTTGCCATATGCGAAGGAAAGAAAATACCTGAACATCGCAAACACCAGGGGCCGTTTTTCATGACTTACTTCCGTACCTAAATTGATGAATTTTTATGTGACTTATTTCATTTTATTTTCCGGAGCGTCGGCTGGACGCATCCCAAGCATCGAGTTTCCATCTCATGCCAACCATTAAACGCCCTCCTCATAAAGCACTGGATATGTTGGGATACAAGGAATTCATAAGACTCACGCGGTTGCATTGTCCTCGTTTCCGACCTTTAAACATCTTAAACGATAACACCGGGGACGACATAGTCTGTCTTTTGGAGGCCCGCGCCAATCTATTTCAAAATGAGGTCATCGGAAGTCTGCTGACATCGTCAGTCCCCGAAAGAGACCCGCGTAGGTTCTGGCACAATATAAAACACTGCAGGACGCGGTTGCTCAAAATATGTAAATGTAAAAAAAAATCAGTGATCAACCGTTGCCTTTTGGCGGGGTTCACCAACCCGCCGAAATACGCAGAAAATTCTTCTTTTACGGCATAATTTCAAGACTTCTCCGATTTATCGGCTACCCAACTGCCCTCATACAACCGACGCAATATAATGCAAGATATTGCTGATAACTGATGAGCCTACGTTCCTCTACATGGGTGCAAATATATATTATTGTGAAGTTCTTAAAACCTTAGATTGAAGGTAGGCGTTGACGACTCATTGACAGCAATATCATTAGAGAAGAATCGATAAACATGTGAAAAAGTACCAAGACAAATTAAATACACAAGTGACTTACCCGGGATTCGAATTTTAAAAAACTAGTAAAATTAAGCTCGTTTGCATTCAACTGCATCGCGGAGGTAAGATTCGGAGCATCAATTTCGGATGTAATCTGTCTAATGTTTTGAATGATAGGTTTCACTAACATAAAATATTTACACAGCCATCATTTTAAAAATAAATGCCTGAGCCACTTAAAATAAATACGTTTACATGCCTACCAAAACACTACTGTGTGAAAAATTTGGTGGAAATCGATTGATTTGTCTCCGAGGTATGGCATGATTTTTTTTTCCTGAAATGGGACTATATTACAAAATTGCTTAAAAACAGGCTCTGTACACGATGTTTATAATATGCAGATGCTGTCAGCATAAAAACTTAGATTGAAATTGTTAAATTGTAAATATATATGCCAAACAATTGAAAATATTTATATGCCCACCATTTTGAAAATAACGTCTTACCTCATTTAAACTATGTAACTTTATGCGGCATTCTGTAGGTGTACAAAATGTGGTGGAAATTAGTTGAATTGTTCCAGAAATATGGCGAAATGTTCCATTTACACACCGGACACTATTTTTGCTAGAATATCAGGCAGAATATGACCTATGATTGTATAAATGATGATTTTTATTAATAATGTATGGGTACAAAATTTAGTAGAATTTTTTTGAAACGTTTCATAGATATAACAAAAATTATCTAAATGATTTATATTAACCCCAGTAAAACATTCCTGCAGCAAATAACAGTGGTAATTTATGTAACATACTGTAGGAATACTTGCGTAACATTTTGGTGTAAATCAGTTGATTGGTCCTCGAGATATGGCATAAAACCTCCATTGTTCATGTGACGATCTTCATAAATGGAGGGCAAACACATTATGTATTAAGACATTCGATGATTGTCATAGATACATATACAAAGATAAATGTAAATCTGTTTTAAATAGTTTCGTAGATATAGCACACTAATCTAGTCTGTTTGTATAGGTGCCATTCAGAACATAATAGACTAATACACTTAAAACATATGAATTAATATATCCTACCACAGTTCAACTTCTTTGCCAAATTTGGAAGAAATCGGTATTTGTTTCCCGAGATACGGCATAAAAATGGAATTGTTTTATGTAGAAGTATCTTACAAAATGGCGGAGGAATGAGGCTTTGCATAGGCAATGTTAATGGACATATTGATACTGTCAGCATAGAAAGTTAGTGAAAATTTATTTTGTAATTTCTTAGAAAAGTAGTTCTGAGTTTAATGTATATATCGCCACCATTTTGAAAATAAGTGTGTCTGACCCTCTCAATGATCATAAGTTTACATGGCCTACCATAGCGCTACTTGAAAGCCAAGTGTTGTAGAAAACGGTTCTTTCTCGGAGAATTGTAATTTTAATTTGTAATGTTATATACTATTTTACAAAATGGTTAAAAAAAAAGAGATTTTGTGTGGACACATTTGATGGTTGTAATACATACAAGTAGCATGAAAAGTATCATTGGAATGAATTACACAGTTTCGACGATATGACGTAAGAAACAAAATAAGCTTTATGACTGCCATTTTAAAAATAAGTGACTGTCATGCCTAAGATATATCAGTAACATCACCTGCCGCAGTACTACTTGTTTGCCATATTTGGTAGGAATCGGTCAATTGTTTCCCGAGATATGATATAAAAATTTTACTTATTCGTGTGGCACTATTTTACAGAATGGAAGACAAAAGAGGCTCCATGTAGAAACATTGATGTTTGTTATAAATATTTTCCCATTATACAAAGTAATGTTGGAATTGTTAACATAGTTTCGAAGATATAGCATACAATGGTAAAATAGCTAGATTGCTGCCATTTTATTAATAAGTGTCCCACATACTTGAATCATATTTGTACAAATCAACCGCCGCAGTAATCCTAGTTTGACAAATTTGGTAGGAATCTGTAATTGTTTCCCGAGATATTACACAAGAACTTTATTAATTAATAGCGGCCTTAAAATATTTTAGGTTTATTTGGTATAACTATTATACCGTTTGACCAATTTCAACAAACATTTGTGCAGTGACAGTACCTATTACTAGCATCATACATACCGATTAGCAACCACTCTGTCCGCCATTTTCAAAGATAGTTACACATAAATTAATGCATGATAAATAATAGTTCCTGTGGATTATCTATGTCTGACTTCATTACTTACTATATATAACAGTTAATAGTTTCGTCGCTATTGTAGATACTTTATTTTTTAAGGCAATTGCAGTTACTTATCCCGGATTATCTACAAATAAATAATATACATATTGTGTATTTTAAAGCAAATGTTCCTACTACAACATATTTACGTGATTAGAGCAGCTTCGCTGATGACACACGAAATGCAACGATGCCAAGTTGTAAAACTGATTCCTTAAAAATCCAATACTTTTCATTCCGAGAGTCTCTAGTTGTCTCAAAAATTTATATTTTGGGATCCCGACACTCGCTTCTGCAATGGAAATATCATATCAATCTGCTAGAGAATTTATTCCGATAGTTGAAAAAAATTTGGCCCCTGTTTCGTTGCCAGCACGTAGTTATACCTTAGCGTTTTTGCACTATTTAGTTTGCTGTTTGTATTTCCAATACCATATCTGGGTTGCAAATATTTGCGGTATTACGCTCATAAAAACAGAAAAGTCGCTAGTTTATTGTTCCTGTGAACCACAATCACACATACAATCGGATTTATCTTAGTGTCTCGTAGTTGTTGTGGATGTGACTGTATTGGCCTACAGTATTTAAAAAATGCCCGCTTCTGCGGTTGCAACCTATGGAAGGAAACGTTTCTGGCCGTGGTGACAGTGCGTTAAATTTTCATAGATTTTCAGACGAGCTTGATATTTTTATGCTGTGGGTGTTAACTTATAAATTACAAGACAAATTCAATCCGAAAAATGTAAGCATTTCTTCAGATTAGTTCGTTTCCGAAGACTTCGAAAGAGATTTATAAGCGGAACTTGCAGTTCAGAAGAGAAGAAACGTTTTAAAACAATTATCTGTGCCGCATTTAAATCTACCGAAGAAATTTGAAAACACGTCTCGTGACAGAGAACAGCGCCTTCATTCGCGAACTGTAAACGAATTGCACGGTTATGTAAAAAAAAAACGTAATTTGTACGATTCCTCTCATAGTAGTTCCAAAAATTACTAACAACAACACGCTCAGATATGTCAGTCAGTCAGTCACAGAAGAAGATATGGAATCAGAGGCTAATTTGTCAGCGAAATTGAAAACGTTGGAACAAAAAATTATGTTATTGAAAATTAAAGTATATGACCTAAATAATGAATAAAATGGAGACGAGAATCAGAAAATCGTTTGGAAGATGACAACAAAATGTTTAATCAACAGCTGCCACCAATTAAAATTCTGCATAAGCGATGTCCGAAATTAGTTAAAAACTAAATGCGAACATTTTGAAAAACGTTTTCCTGCCTAAACAAATTGACAGGTTACTAACTAAAACTAAGTGTTGCTGGGAAAAAGAAGACATTGCGGCTGCTATCACTCTCGGGTCAATTTCTCGAAAAGCTTATGTTTACTTGAGAAGTAAAGTGGGCCTGCTACTTCCGGGGTTGTCAACTCTATGAAATTGGACTCAAAATTTGTGGTGAAGGCCAGGCATTCAAACTAAAGTGTTGGCAGTCCTTTAAGTTACATGAAACCGAGCGGTTAAAAATTCTGTTATTTGAAAAGATGAATGTAGATTCAAGATTATGGTATGGTCAAAGTGAGGATAATTTGCTTGGGACAAATAGAAATGTACAAGTCATTATGGCTCGAGGACTGACTTCAAAGTAGAAACCGTCTATATTTTATGACTGATAGATTGAAAACTGACAAAAAAAAAGCTTTTCTATGTAATACGAGCACTTGAAAAAAAAGTAATTTTCTTTCGTTGCAATTATGACATGGGCGAACGTAATATATGGTTATGAAACTAATTGAATATATCACCATTCGGCAAAATGTTGTAAAACCCCAGAGTACCAACTCTGTGAATTTTTGCTGATATGCCATATGCCATAAAATTGTTATGAAATGATTTTTTGGGATTATGGAATACAACTCTCGGGTGGAAAAAATTGTTACGTGCAAATCATAATTGAAAACACGGAACTGAAGTTTTTTCCCCAAAACTTACACCTCTTCACATTCAGTTAAAGAGAAATACTCGCCAGTAAATAAAATGTGTTGTAAAACTGTTTTTGCACCACACAGCAACACGACATTCATCAAAATATCCTGAACACCCGGAAATCGGAAAAATTGTTTTTTATTTGTTTCACGGGTTTTTTGATGCGATGAATACAAGATTCATTCATTCAGGTTTCGTTTTAAGGAGCATTTAGAAATAGTTACAGAAATTGATGATATGGTTATTAATATGAGAACCGTAGGCCACATAACAGTGATGCCAATTCAGAAATGTTTATTAATGTCTATACGATATTTACGTGGCTTACAGAATGATCTCCAGAAGACCAATTCATTGAAATAAGTTACATAATAACATATCGCTTAAACCAGGANCGTGGCTTACAGAATGATCTCCAGAAGACCAATTCATTGAAATAAGTTACATAATAACATATCGCTTAAACCAGGAGTTTCTTGAATGTCTCTTTTCTCGTCGCAAAAGTCTCGGTGATACTTACGATAATACATCAGATTTTAAGTACAGGTTCTGGCAAACGTTACTGGGATCTGAACTTCCTCTGCCGCAAGGAGAATGTGTTGAGGACGATGGTTCAAGACAAAGCCTTATCTGACTACCCAGATGTTCACTGAGTTAAGTGTGATTGCCACAGAAGACGAAGACAATTGAAACGCGGAGGTTCAAGAAGAATCTGTGGTCACGCCCTTGACAAGATTGTGTGAAGATGATGGAGCGTTAAGATACGTAGCTGGATATTTCGTTCATGAAAGTGAGAACGAGGGCTTTAAAAAAGTTTAAGACTCCGAAAATAAACGTAACTGCTAGTTTACGATTGCCGCTACGTTCTAATTAATTGAAACGCGGAGGTTCAAGAAGAATCTGTGGTCACGCCCTTGACAAGATTGTGTGAAGATGATGGAGCGTTAAGATACGTAGCTGGATATTTCGTTCATGAAAGTGAGAACGAGGGCTTTAAAAAAGTTTAAGACTCCGAAAATAAACGTAACTGCTAGTTTACGATTGCCGCTACGTTCTAATTAATTTAAACGCTACGTTCTAACTAATTTAAATTCGTATGCTGTTTGCAGTATTAACGTGTATTTTTACTCGCATATTTGTAGGTGGGTGGAGTGAAATAATAAGTCGTGGAAAATTAACTGTCCCATAATGAAAATTTGTGGAAACTGTATAGTGCGCCGAATAAATATTTAGTAGACACCACGATTTCAGCTTACAAAAATTGGAAAGGCATTTTGAAAAACTTTTACGTGAAGCCAGTAGAACATTTTCCACATGTCGACAAAAAGTGCTAATGAAGTTTGCGAGAACTACAACATTTATAATACTGCGGAATTAAATCGTCAAGCGAAAATAATGTGTGTGGAAAACAATAAGCAGAGGAAGCTTGCACAGCTTCTTCAGAAGCACTGACCTTGAGGTATTATATTAATATTCGTCGGTATGCTTGTTTTTGTGTTAGGAATTCATTATAAAATGTAATGTATAAGTAACGTTACCTAACATACTAAATGCAGTATAACTTTCCTGGCTCTCAGCAGTATTTTAAACAAATTCAAATAATTATGTCTTGTTAATTATTTTGAACACCACAGGACAGATTTGTGTAGATATAATTCGAGTACATTTGTTTTATTAGGTCTGATTAATATTTTTGTTAGTTATCTTTCGCTAATTCCAGGAGTATATCGGGTGGAATGATTCCATGAGCATGAAACACGATGTTTATCTAACTGTTTCTTGCATAATAGGCATGGAACCGTTTTAAAAAAAATATATATATATGTTTTCCACTGGAGCTTTGCACAGCTAGCGACCTTGAAATACGGTACCCTTAACACCTAACATAGTACATGTTTTCTCTAGGAGTGGACGACGAAAGTCTAGGCAACTTTTGAACCACATAATAAATATAATACACAATTAAAAAATGCAGTTTTATGAATTTTGTTTTTAGAACTGTAGCTAAACTACAAGTGTCTCGTAATATGATTTTACAGTAAGTCCATAATTTGTAGTTCTATAAATGGCTGACAACACGCAGCCTTTTAAATATAGAGAGTACACAAGTTTTTTTTTTTTTTTGGTTTTTTGTTTTTTTTCGGATTAATTTAAGGTGTTTATGTATACCGGAAAATTTAAAATATATTTGGCCAAAGTATAAAAATAACTTAATTTTATGCGTAATACTTACTATATAGACTAACGTTACTGCTAAATTTGCAAGTTTAATTATTACTTTACAAAGAGAGAAAGAGAGAGAGAGAAGGAGGAAATTAGCTTTCATACATTTAGATTTAACTAAGGTTGCAAATACATTTTAAATGTATAAAACTTATGAGGTACAGTTTTACACAATGACACAGCACTTTATGCAAACACCACCATTACCTACGATAAAAATAAAACTTTTAAATTTTAGCATTGAAATCAGCTGTCACTCAATTGTGATTCTGTTTTCCATTGTTTCGTAGCAGACAACCGACAGAGAAAAGAACATTTACTGCACAGTAGTTATGTTGTTATTACTTCACTGAAAAGGTCTCGTACGTGAAAAGTTATTTGACTTCAAGAAGTAACAATCAATACAATCATTTCTGCTAAACGCGTGGACAGTAGCGTACAAAAGGAGAATTTCTTACTATAAAATATATGACATTATTAGGAATCAGTGCAGTTATTTAAGTATTCTATAGAAATACATTAAAATCCTAAAATAGTAAATAATACATTAAGCTGGGTTTGTAAAAAAAATGTACGTTAACTTAATGATTGTTAGTTGGGACTGGGCATTTCGCAAGTTGAACAACCTGTAGGCTAGACTCCAGCAACATGAGATTCATTGGTAAGTCTATTATTGGTCGCCAGTGTTTTTTAAATGGCCATCATACATCGCAAACCAATGATAAACACACAGAGTATGGCAGGACACCGAGCACTGCCAGTCAGAATGGATAACATTTTCTCACAAAGGCAAGAGCCAATGAACTGTGAGCTGTGGACATTGTGCATTTCAGATTCAAGGTCTTTACACCCGTGAAAATTCCAGGTCTCTAATTATGATGTGTACAGAGGAACCAATAATGTTCTGCCCAATGTGTTGATTCACAACATAACTAGGTGATGTGCGCTTTTTGGGATTTCCTTAAGAGTTAAAAGAAATTACAATATTTTATATCTGAAATAAATTTTGGACGCAGTGACCAATCAGAGCATGGCTGTAGTTATTGTCGGCGGGAAAATAATGTTTATACCGCGAAGCAAGCATTAAAATATTAAAAATAGAAACGTGGAATAACGTTTATGAATATATTTGTTAAATTTATTCAAAATAAGAGGAGTTTCTGACAAAATACCCGCCTGACGAGCGATTTTATTGAAATATGCTAGTTGCAGTGGCGAGGCGTGGAAGCGTTGCAAGGCATGTGCTAATTGGCGATGACTATACACAATTCTCAGTGGTTCTTCGGACCAAATGGCTGCAAGATTCAGTACAAGCAGCGTGCAAGAGACAAAGGAAAAATGCCACACTACTACAGTAACATAGTGAACCTCGGATACCGCGGCACACGTTCATTGGTTGCGCGGTCGGCACGTGGCGTACAGCTGTGATACAGCTGTGATCAAATAGCGCATGCCTTGCAACGTACCCGCACTTCGCCACTGGCTAGTCGTGTTATGTGAGGTTAGGTGGTTAATTATCTATCAAATGTAAAGATACGCTTATCGCGAGTGTTCATTGCTGAAATTAACAATTATTTCGTGGATTGTGAATCATAAATACAGAAGACATGGCTCCGTGTGAAAGATTGTCGGATACATCATAAACCTTAATTCTAATTTTTTTATTGTAAACCCACATTATTTCGAGGAGTGTATAAAGCAAAATACAGTAAAGAACAATAACGGACGCGGAGATTTTCTGGTGACAACTGATAACAGCGATCCTGCCGGAAAAGGGTTCAGAGTAGGTATTTTTAATGTTACATGTGGAGTTAAAAGACAGCTTATTTTCTGTAATTGGGCGTGATGTTTTGTTAACGTTTTCAGTAATATCTCTTACAAATGGAATCCATTAAATATTTACGTTACTGAAAATAAAACTAAGTCCATCCTTAACCGCTTAAGTAACGCTATAATATTCACGTCGCCATTCTCTTCGATAGTAAAGGAAAAACTAGGGGTGATTTTAAGGGTAGTTGCTATAGCCTCGTCTTGAGATGTGACTTGAAACCGTCTTGGCCAAGCTCGTTCTCCGGCATCATATTTCATATTCGACGAGTAAGAAGAACTATGTAAAGACTGCGCACTTCAAATCAAACTAATTAATAATACTTCCTGCTTGACGAAGCACTGTTAAAGACTAGTGAATTGGGAAAATGTTACCGAAAATTTTGCAATCAAGAATTATTACATTTTTTTATTTACGCTTAATATAACGGTTCGATATTTTGTAGAAACACTTTCCAATAAAATATTTTGTAATCAAAATTATTCAAGTGAAATATTACTCCGTAGGTAAAACTAAATTCAATGAGATCCAGAGCTCAAAGAATATTATTACTCTTCATGTAAAAAAAAAGTATGACCGAAATTTTCAAATTTTCAAATAAGTAGAGTAGGTAAGAAAATAACTAAAAAATTTAAATAATAGGCTAGCCGACTGCCAACTGTATGTGCAAAGCAGTGGAGGATATCGGGTTGTTTAATTTGGAACTTGACAAGTTAGTTGTTTGAAGAAGTGGAAATGGTTTTATTTTTTAATCCGGAGTCGTTTATTTCACCCATATATATTTTAATAATTAATCGAATGTTCCCACAATTGAAAGCGTCTTCATAAACCGTTAGTAAGGTAAATATTCCAAATTATTTATTTCAAAAACTGTATATCGGGTAGTATACAGTACATTGTGTGTGTTTATCTCTAACTTTGCAGTGAAAACCACCGGAATTTTTTAAAAAATATGGATCAACTTAAGTAAACTTTTTTGCAAAAAATTTGATATTATATCAACTGCCCTTCCATGGCAAATTGAAGTAACTATTCATTGTGTGAAAATTTTTATGTTCTCCAAATGTATGCATTTTCGGAACAAACAAACTGCTTTGACGGGTTTGTAAGCTAATATAATTTACATTCAGTTAAAATCCTATGCTTTAAATTTAAACATAGGGTTTTTAACGTACGACGTTATAGCTGTTCAATATTATCCACCATTTTTAAATGCAAGGAGACACAGAAGATGGACAAAAATATGGAATCACCCAACAAAAAACACATTACCGTGACTAATATGGCGTAGAACAAACGTTGGCTTGCAGAACTGCTTGCAGTCTCCTCGGAATGGATATATTGAGGTCCGCTATAGTTTTATNAGAACAAACGTTGGCTTGCAGAACTGCTTGCAGTCTCCTCGGAATGGATATATTGAGGTCCGCTATAGTTTTATACGAAATGCTGTACCATTCTTCCTGCAAAACATTGGCAAGTTACGTTAACGATGATGGAGGTGGAAAGCGCGTACGCAGATTTCCCTCCAAACCAGGCCACAAAGGATCAATAATATTGAGATATGGCGATTGTGGGGGCCATAGAAGATGAGACACTTCAACCTCGACTCGGAAAACTAGTCTTGGACGATGCGAGCGTCATAAACAGTGGCTTTGTCGTNCTTCAACCTCGACTCGGAAAACTAGTCTTGGACGATGCGAGCGTCATAAACAGTGGCTTTGTCGTATGGTAAATGACATCACTATTGGGGAACAATGTTTGCACCACGGGTAGAACCTGGTCGCTCAAAATGGCAACACAGTCTTTGGCAGTGACGTGACCATGCAGGAAAATGATGAGTTCAGCAGAATACCACGACATGGCTGCCCATACCATGAACGAACCCAGTAATGTTTCACTCTTAGCAGCAAACAATTGTAAGCTTATGATGGCGTTCACTGGACGTAAACCCGGTCAGACGTCGGAAACAGCGTGAAGCAGGACTCATCCGACCAAATAACAGTATTAAGTTGNCTGGACGTAAACCCGGTCAGACGTCGGAAACAGCGTGAAGCAGGACTCATCCGACCAAATAACAGTATTAAGTTGTTCCGTGGTCCAGGTTTTAAGACTTCGGCGCCATTATTTCGTCTTAGTGAAAGCTCGTCTAGAAATAATCTGCTTGTGGACTTCCCTTCGTATTGTTTTGGTGCTGACAAGGCTTGTGAGCGTGACATTCAATTCAGCAGGCACTTGTGCATATATATTCTTATTATTTTTCGTCACAATCCTATGCAATGTTCGTCCATCTCGATCACTCAACACACATTTCCGTCAATGCTGGTGTTTATCGGAGGCAGTTTATCCAGTCCTCCTGGACGCGGACATATTCTTGGATACTGTGCCTCGCGAAACACCAACAATTCGGCTACCTTGTTTTGTGAACTTTGTGTCGAGATCTGTTACCGACCGTTACCTTTGGTTGTTTATATCATTACAACCAGTTCGGTTAGTTACAAAATATAACTGTTAATACACGACAGCTTAATCGTATGAGCTTTGAAAGTAAAGCAAAGGGCAATTAATTTTTTTTTTCNATATAACTGTTAATACACGACAGCTTAATCGTATGAGCTTTGAAAGTAAAGCAAAGGGCAATTAATTTTTTTTTTCACGCGATAAAATGTTAATAGCAATAATTTCTTGCCAACTCAGTGGTTATTAATCAATAACACGTCATTCGTAAACACACTGGTTTTTTTAAGGTGAAGTCATAATAACAGAATGAAGAGTTTATTACATCGTGGTATAAAGAGATTCCTGGTTCATTAAAAAAATATTTTTGTTGTACTTCATGTACAGTTCTTGTGACATTACAAATAAGCCATTTTACAAAAAAGTATTACATTTTTCAAAGTTTTGTAAATGTACGAAAATTACTCAGTAAAATTGACAAAAAAAAATTTTTCACTGTAGTCAAAAATGCTTATTGATTAAGTTTTTTTTCAGTTATGTTGATTAAGCAACGCATAGTTTAAAAGAAATTGTGGTCCTCAGAAATTATATTTACGAACGCTAAAAAAATCTTTTGCGAATATATCATCTTTCTTAAAAATTTAAGTTAAGGGACTAAAAAAATACATATTTACTCTTGCAACATCACACTTGAAACGTGCTTAATCTTCCTTTCACAAATAATATAAAATGTTTCATTCCCTTTGTCATGTAACAAGAGCAAGCTAATTTCAGATTCAAGTTATCTGGAAAAAAAATTTAATAGTCTAAAATGTTCACAATAACATAGAGTTATGGTCCTGTCTGCTATCATTTGTCAGAGGCCAGAATGAAAATATGGTCTTTGGGTAAAACCGGGATAAAATGCTGTCATAATTGGAGTCCAATTTATGCAAAACATTAATCGAAAATAATTCATTAGTTGACACCGCTCAACGTTCTAAAGGTTTACGGTAAGAAATCTTACTTTCCGCTACATAAAAGTGGAACATCTTCAAAACTTTCAGGCACAAAAGTAAATAAATGTAAATAAAACAAACGTAAATTTTCACCAGAAAACTATACAGAATACAAAATGATATTGAAATAACTTGTAACGGAGAAAATAAAATATTTATATCATTAACTGTAGCTTGTATAACTGGGGATAAAATAAATAAAGTTGGTAGTAATTACTTGCCAACTATCTTGAAAAAGAAAAAGAAACTATTAAGAATCCATAAGCATGGCCACATATTATATAGGTGACTTTGAACATAGAAACTTTTCAATAATTTAAAGAAACTATCAAGCCGTGATGGTTACAGAGTAGATGCCACTCATGTTATGTCTATGCGATAAATAAAAGCGCTTCAAGTATTTGCTAACTGAAAATTGGCTTTCCGACTGAAAGTAAGCTTTCAAACTGTCCTTAATTATCAGTTCGTGTTTACAGGGAATGTAAAGGTTTTTTACGTCTCGCAGTATATGATTAGATGGCTTTTTTTTTACAAGGAACAACTTGCACATTAATTAAAATCAAGCCACTGACGAACCCTAACCAGTCAGAGAAGAGAGCAAACGAACTTAGTTATCTCGGTAATACATGGTGATATGGTCTTTGTATTACTAAGGAAAGAATGCAAATGTGTGATACTAATTTTGAATTATTTCAAGTTGTCTGAGTTTTTGTTTCACCAGTGTTGGCAGCAAAAAACACTAAAAAGTTACTATTGAAATTATGAAATGTTTTCTAAATAACAAACGCAAACTAGAGTAATTAAACAGATAGTAAACTATTAATATTGATCAAGGAATAATATAGTTCGCATAAGGACTGGAATAAACTTTACAAATTGCATTTTTCAGAGTCATTCCTGTGTTTTTCAGCAACTCTATTCACTTTTCGATATTAATTGGCTTCTATATTTTGGTGCAGTGAATTTTCATTTCTATGTTAGTAGATGCTTATTATTTTTGTACTTTATGTAATTCTGCTCAAAATGATAAGATTCGCCGTGCTAAATAAATTAATCTTTTATAAATACCTAAACAAAGTAGTACGAAGTCAAAAGAAATTATGCCTGCATCGCATGTACGAAAACAGATTAAATGATAAACGAATAACATTATATGGATTTCTTCAGTTATTAATTTGTAACAACAGGTAAGGCAGTTTTTGCAAGGATATGAGAAAAATTAATGAAAATAACATCCGACACAGTTTATTGTTCGAGTGAAGCATATTATTTAATTTTTAAAGTAACAATAACTGTCAAACATTGCATCCAAGGCAGTATACAACAATGCCCTTAACAAATGAACGACACGCTTATGTCCTGAAACGTCTGCTGAAAACAAAATTGGTTTTACTTGTTACTCGCATAAAACACAAACTCCGTAAGTGTTATAACGATCACATATACGCATAGCGATTGTACAACATAACCAATCACAAAGAATGTACTGAGACTGGCTGTGGTATAATTATGTTTAGAAAATAAAAATACCTGTCTCTTAAATATATGGTAAGAGAACTAGGTACAAATTTATTTAAAACGATTGTTCACAGTCCTCCTATTAACTTGCAAATGTAATTATTACCGTATTGAATTAATAAGGAAGGCCGGGCCCGAATCAACCAGCTGATATGTGTGCGAGTCCTCTAACGAACTGGAAGCAAGCCCTCGGAATGCGTGCCAACTTCAAACAGTGTGTTTAGACACTACGTCCTCACGCGCAGGGTGAGACGCGCTATATTGTGTATATGATGTGTGTGAGCTCTGTGTAAATGTCCTCGTTTAAAACCTATTGTTGCATACATTAGACACGCTGTGTAAAGGAATGTGAATAAGACCTATACTAGCACGATGTGGTGGTTACGCTCGCGAACTAAGCACTTGTCATTCTGCAATTTCTTAAGCAAAATGTACACACAAATGTTGCATTCATATTAGAGAGAACAAAATCAGAAAATATTATTTTTGGCTTAAAAGAATGGGCATCCCACAAAAATAATTTGGTAACCGTGAAAGATTGCACGGAGGTACTTCGATGTATAACATGCAAATGATTATGATTTATATAAATATACCTAAGATCAACGCATATCACGTGATATCAATCATACATACTTGCCACGCGTGATCAATGAGTGAAATGCGGGCCGAAGAACCGTACAAACAACGAACAACTGAAGGTGTTACGACAGAACTGATAATAGAGTCGCGAGAAACAGAGTGGGCTGTAAGAGGAATAATCCGTCATTTGAGCTGTTTTTGCACATCGCGGACGTATTATGTTTAGTGCAATGGTCAATTGAACATACCTGTGCATGGAGGACACCTTCTGGGCGATCCCTAAAATTGTACATGTTTGAACGGCAAATAGGACACTGAAAAATCAAACGGCTCCCTTATACGCCACCCAGGAAGTTTNTGATAATAGAGTCGCGAGAAACAGAGTGGGCTGTAAGAGGAATAATCCGTCATTTGAGCTGTTTTTGCACATCGCGGACGTATTATGTTTAGTGCAATGGTCAATTGAACATACCTGTGCATGGAGGACACCTTCTGGGCGATCCCTAAAATTGTACATGTTTGAACGGCAAATAGGACACTGAAAAATCAAACGGCTCCCTTATACGCCACCCAGGAAGTTTGGTTTATCTTCTAGAGCACCACATTGTTGCCAGAAGAATCTCCAGAAGTCCAGCACATACCAATATACCATCCGAGCGAACTCAGAGTGATTATAAAATTGATACCCCCCTATTGCTATGGCGTATAGTAGGTATTGAATCTGTTCTCGGCGTGAGGCGCCAGCACTTGATGTTAGCCCTCAGTGTTAGGGCGTAGGAATACGTCACCACTATTGTCCCTAGGTCCAATTTACCAAATGAATTCACCTTGTTTTCAAGTTACCATAAGTCATTTTTATTAATNCCACTATTGTCCCTAGGTCCAATTTACCAAATGAATTCACCTTGTTTTCAAGTTACCATAAGTCATTTTTATTAATGCTTAACAGGGTCACTTTTACATGTACACACGAGACAACCATCCCCTTCCCTCTTTTTATACGTAGGCTACGTATTGCTTGACGTGGCGATGAGATTCTTCACACTTCCTGTATGACTCTACTTATCTGGCTAGAGGCGCTGGTCTTCTCTCGGCTGGCGACCTGAGACCGCTCCGGCACTTGGTGGGCGTCTCGACGCCTGGACACGAACTCCTCCTTT
>NQII01007450.1:0-92932 GCA_002778355.1 Clitarchus hookeri
ATGTCCTAAGCATAGCTAGCTATAATTTCCGAACCAAATAAATATGAAAAACATATATATGTAAATAAAATTCAGAATGGATAACTTACAACAATTTGAGATATGCAAATAGAAAGATGTATACAAATATGATACATACATGATATACATAGTCGCGGTAACTGTAAAATGTTTTTTAAAAAATAATAATATAAACAATCATCGTCAGTCTTACACAAGGGTAGACTGCGACTGTTATCATATTCCAGGGAATATGTTAGACAGCTCAGATGGTCAGCTGGCGATGTGAGCACCGTGCAGGTATTGGCAAGTTTAACATTATCAACACCGACACACAGCTGAAAATATGTTTAATATGTTAAAATATTTACTGTCTGAATGGAATTGATATCATAATGTTATTGCCATGGTCACTTACTATGCCAGTAATATGTTAAAAGGTGTAAGAAACCTAGGTTGGTGGCAAATGAGGTGCATGGCACACTCCTTAAATCTGGCAGTTAGTAGTGGTCTGCAACAGCAAGAAATTAAATCGAGTATTATAAAAGTCAAAAACACTGTAGAATTTTTCAAGCGAAGTTCATTTGCCTTATCAAAGCTAGAGGATAATAAAAGAAAAAAAATTAAACCTGCTGCTATTAAAACTAAAACAGGACCGTGTAAGTAGCTGAAATTCCACACATGATGTGCTTACTATATTTCATACAGTAAAAAATGCAATAATAACTACTCTAGCCATTGAACATCCAGAGTTAAATAATTTGTCTGTTGAGGAGTGTGAAATTATTGCCAAATGTGCAGAAATATTAAACATAATCCAAAATTGTTACCGAGCCTCTTTGCTCAAAGAAACACGTGTCTCTACCAAAAGTACTAATTTATGTTTTTGCCATGGTTGAAAATTTAAATGAATGCATAGCACAACAAAACATATGCTGTATGAGAGAATTATGCGACACCATTAAGCGCGAGATTCGTGCAAGGTGTGGTGCCGTCGAAACTCACAAATTAATTGCTCAAGCGACGCTGCTAGATCCAAGGATCAAATCCCGTGGCCTATCGCCCATAAATTCAGAAATGGCTATAGCTGACCTGAAGCAGATGTGTGCAAGAATCAAGTTAAATACTGACCAAGATGTAAATATAAACAATGAAGTGTCTCACTTAGATCAACATTAATCTCAGGTTTTGCTTTGGAGAAAATTTGACAAAAAAGTTAAGAATTTGATTGCTCCACAAAATCCTACTTCATCGAGCTTTATAGAAGTAGATAAATATCTAAATGAAGTATTGCTTGCCATGACTGATTATCCTTTTATTAGGTGGAAACAAAGGAAGGATATTTATCCACGACTCTACAAACTGATGCTGGAACGCCTATGTATCACCGCCACCTCCATGCCACGTGTAATAATTTTTTCCAAGATCGGCCAAATATTTAATGATCGAAGGAGCAGATTGGAGCGTGAAGAAATCTCCAAAATAAAATTTCTCACTCATAATTTAAAATAATGAAGTTGTACATTTTGTATTGTTTTTTACGTTTACAAGAGAGTTATTTTTAAGATGATTGGTACTTGGTACCTAATAAATATTTCAGTGTTGATTATATATAGTTTGATTATTACCATGACAACTTTTAGTAAAGCTACCAAAGAAGTTAGTTACTTTTTTCCTAAGTAAGCCTACAGAGGTTGTGATTTGTTTTAGTACTGTCAAGACTGATTCGTCTTCTAACGAAAACCACTGTCATTTTATAATAAAAATAAAATAACTATTTTCCTTAATTAACGTTATTTTATTTGATAAAAGCAAACAGTCCCATCCAATAGCAAATTACTGGCTGGTCACGAAATAACTCCTACGTCAAACAAAACAATTGCAGTCCGCCTCAGTCGGAGTCATTCTCGTCCAACATGCGCGCCGTCCGCTCGGCTGAGGAGTCGGACTCATACAGGTCCGGCGGACACGGAACCTGGATGTAAGTCCGCAGAGCTGGACGTACATCCGCTCCCGACTCCTTTCAAATCTCGGACCTACCCATCTGTACTGCGCTGGAGTTTGCTGGCACCGCTCCAGCGCTGGAGAGAGCTCCTGGAGGCTTGAGGGTAGGTGGGGGCGGGTTCAGCCTCAGGCGCTGTCTGCACACAACCAAGAAGAGGCTTCTTGAAAAGCCACGTCAAGCATGCTTATCTCCGCCTTCCCCCGTCACGTTTCTTGCTCTTCAAGCGCGCTGTAACGCGCCAGGCAAGATGCACACTGCACATCTAGGCTTTCGGCTCCTCTCGGCCACTGTCTCACCTACAGCACGACCGTTCACGGCACATCTAGGCTTTCGGCTTCTCTCGGACATTGTTTCACATACGGCACGACCTTTCATTGCCTGGCTTGCAACATCACAGCTATTTATAACAATTTTCTTCTTCTGCGCTCATACTTATGCTTAATGGAAAACAAACATTTATTTCACAACATACTTATTTCAAAAACGAATTGAGTAACAATAAATATTTACCACTAAACAATTGAAAGATTATTTCAATACTTTAATTTGAGTAAAATATTCACAAATACTTTACCTGTTTCAATGTTTCGAGTCACGTAAATATTCAATTGAGGGTAGAAATATAACTGTCATGAATATATTTTATTTATCTAATCATTACTCAGCATTTTACTTTGCAACAAACTCAGTTTCCTCGAATGTGCCCTCGGGAATTAGCTTTCAGTGCTTGTCTCGTGCGAAGGTCTTATCTTCTTTTTATTAGCTTTTCTGTGCGCAGTATTAAGCATGGCGCGCACTCGTTCAGCTCGACTCGACTCGTACCTACAGGATCGGAAAGGAAGATGCCCTGTAAACGACCGCGCACTTGATGGAACCACATCGTCGTCTACTCCAGTCCCTACTCCAGTCCCTAGGTCAGTNTTAGGTCAGTTGGCAGCTCACGAGACTGCTATATGAGAATAAGTATTTCTTCCGACGAAGGCGATATTATGATTTCAGTGCGTGTTATGAGACACAGAAAAAAATGCCAATTCATAGTTTATTTGTAGATTCAGTGATATGGGAATATATAAGTTTTCCATCGTAACGATAAAGTACTAAAAATATGATTCTGTAGGTCTGTTTTAACAAGGACTATATTCCCAGTACACACGAATAGTTTCTTATTACAGATTTAACAATTCAAAGAAGGTAGGCCTAGGTGTAGTGATAAACACACAAACGCAAACACAGAATGTTCCCGAACTCCACGTACAAATTTCGAAAGATTATTCGTTACCGTAGGGAAAATGAGGCAGAAAACTAAATAGTACGTACTACAAAACGTGATTGAAAAAAGGGACACGCCCTTGAAAATTGTGAATTAAAATTGATTATTTGCAATATTTCATAAAATATATTATATTATACGATAAATTCAGTGTTAGCTTGAAATAGTATCTCTCATTTGTAAACATTAGGTGGGTAACTTTATCGCTCGTTATTGAGAAATAAGGGATTGCCATGTTATTAATCGAAAAAAATGTGTTGTTTCCCGTGACTATTCATATATTGTTGTGTTAGGCTAACGCTATTCACGGATTTTTGGTTTCATCACACGTATTTTTTGACATTTTGTAAATCATTAATTATAGTTTGAATATAATCTCTAAAAAACAGCACCCTATTTATGACGTGTTGGTTTTGTTTCCTAACTCTGCCATGTATCACTACCGTTTTATGCATCTGTTAACATAAAAGTATCTTTTTTTTTGTTAAACTGAACTTTCCCTTTTTATTATTAAGTATTAATCATACAATTTCATTTATAAATAATATGAATAAAAATAGAGAGAAAATAAAGTTGTTGTTGATTCCTAGTAGGAAATTATACTTAAGAAAAATATTATATCTAACAGAGTGCGCAAAGATGCGACATGTTGCCCCTCTGGTGACATTTTCTGGTCATAGTTAAGCTTTGTTTGGATGAGGCGGAGAAATATCCTGGAACAACAATTTTATCAGGGCTTCAGAAAAGTTGGAAGTAACCGCAAAATACCTATCTAAATTCCAAATTTTCAAGGGTGCGTGTCTTCCTTAAGTGTTCCGTCTAAGTGTTGCTATTATACTATTCAAGGCTTTCAACCAAATGAACCGTCTTTTGCTTACTCTATCCTTGCCCCATCACCTTAAATGGCGTGTAGGTTTTCCGTCGGTGATTCGCCGGAACGTGACATTAAGTAGTAATCCCTAATTGTAATGGCTCGCCGTTTAAGCTAAACTATGATTAGTACCTAAATACAAATCTGATGTTTCTGTGTAGAGATAAAAGCAGCTAATATCGATTCTGATTACATTATTTTTAGTCATTTTCATGTAAAAAAAATAATATTTGAGTTTGGAAGGAAACCTGAAACTCCGTTTTGGGCATGAAACGTGGCTTAAATGCTTTTTATAATATAAATACTACTGATAAATACACAACCGTTTTTAATCCCGTGTTTTTTTACCAAACCTCTGGAGAGCAATTCATGTGCCATACAGGGGAGTCGTTAATAACAACGATTGGTCGTAAGTCGTATTGTATTTTCCATGTCATTTTCCGTAACAAATAGGTTCACAAAGTTTCCACCTGAAATTCAGGATCGTCCTGTGTCTGCATATGTATTCATACATACACGTCTGGTGATCCATGGAATAATACACTTCTACCAAACAGTCTCCTAATTTGAACAATTACATTCCTATACTTTTTCATTCTATATAGGGCCAGCGGTTTTTCACGTAAATATTGGAGCCTAAATTAGACCTCAATACCGTATATACACCTCAGCTGTTGTCATACCTCCATTGGCAGCTGGTACTGTGCCCGAATTTGACCCAGTCACTCAAGAAATAATAACTCCGACACTTAAATTTCGTGATTCGTGCGCAAATAGTTAACACGGGCCAGAACATGTTTCAACCAACAAAAAAAGCTAGATGACCCTACGGTGCTTTCTAGTGTTTCTTGCCTAGAATTTTTTTCTCGATATATCACTGTCCCTTTTTATTATACAGGATGGTCCGCCTAACATGGACTACCACAAAATTTCCTGAACAGTTTGAGATCACGACATGCGGTTTTCGCTAAATAAAATTACGTACGGTGGCAAGAAATTTACCGCAAAATGACTGATTATTCGTAACACGTGTATGGAAAGAAATAATTAAATCCCATATTTTTCTTCTCCTGGAAACAATACATTTATTTCAACATCATCTGAGTGTACGTGCATAAATAATTTAGTGATAAAGCATATGCAGTGGAAAGTAACACGGGAACGCCAAGAAATAATGTGCAANGTACGTGCATAAATAATTTAGTGATAAAGCATATGCAGTGGAAAGTAACACGGGAACGCCAAGAAATAATGTGCAAATATGATTAAGTTAGGTGGGCCGGTAGCATGGAGCAATGAACCTGGACGCATAGCTTTAAGCAAACAACACGCGCCAAGACTCATCCTGGTGGGACCGCTTCCTAATAGCAGCGCAGCACCAGACCCCGTAATATGTTACTGTAAGTGGTATTGCAGTGTGTAGCTGTACGTACACAATGAAGTTCTGAATGAGTAAAACTGGACGCTTTACTTATTTACGGTAAGTGTGGCAGAAATGTCCAGCAATCTGTCCAATTGTATGGTGAAAGGTATCCTAATCGGACGCCCATATCACGCTAAAACATACGAAGAATTTGCACACATCTCTTGCGACGAAGTTGCGACGTTGGTGCCGCCGCGCACATTGTTTTTGGATTCGCTCCTCTGTAAGGCGGCCTGCTCCTTGGCCGAGTCGGCTCCCCTCCTTACAAACATCCATCATTTCCCTCCGTCGACTATATATCCTTGTACGTCAGCCATTTAAATTCAGGGGCTACTTTATATAAGTTGTTACAGCCTTGTGCAGCAGTCATTCTACGCCTCATTCTACGCCTGTGAAGAAGATCGTCGCGTAGACATCTGCTAGAGTGAACTTAAATTGTAATATAAGCTATAAATTATCAGTTTACCCAACGTTGGACGAAGGTGCTATGATACTACGTTTAAATAATGTAGTTGCGTGAGCGGCTGATTAAGCTGGAGCTTGTAAAACGGTGAGTCGTGGTCGCAGTCTTCATTTCTGGGTCAGTTTAGTGTTTTTTAAATAACTGCGTGGCATAGTATTGGGTTTGTCTTGGGCTTTGCAGTGAGTTACATTATTTATAAATTCTGGTTTTGGAGGACTGTCTAAATTGTAGTTTCATGCTAACTTACTTCTTGCTTCTCTGTATAGATCGAGTTGCTTTAACGCGTTGTGTATAGTTTTTTGTTTGCTACCCAATGAGTTACTTAAAGTTTAACTGTCGATACTGTGCTACCACGATTTACGCGTTGGGCGTAAACTGTTGAAGTGTTTAATTGTCGTCGTCGATTATTTTATTTGATTGAGCTATTGTTAGTAATTAAGAACTGCCTCCATCGATTCTCTATTTTAACATTATATTTTATTTCAGAATTTAACTTGCATTTTTACGTAAAAGAGGCTTTACTGGGCCTGAAACGCTGCCTTCCTTTAGTCAAATTGATCCACTAAATACTTTGAATTTATCTATTAAGCAATGTAACTATTTGTATTTTAGGAATCGTTTTAATATTACTCTGCCCGTTTTTCAAATTAAATATTTATGGTTTATTTTGGAGTATCGTAATACTATTGAATAAGCAATCACGCAGCAATTTAATCTTTTGGATGAGGGTTTGAAGTATTTCTAGTCAACAGAGTTAATTTTTTGTTTTTTTCCGAACGTTTTACACTACTTGGTTTGTTTGCCATTTAAATATTAATTGCACTTTTGAGCTACGCAATACTTTTGAGAGATCAAATTAATCTATTTTTATGAGTATTTAATCTATATTTTTTGCATTACGAACCTTTGGCGTTTAGAATTTTACATGTTATATCTTTTTTGTAAATGTTCAATCCTACGGTACTGCTAACTTGTAAAATATTCTGAAATAACAGAGCTTGAAAGAGACATCATATTTGTATTATTTGTTTTATGAAACAAGGTGATTTGAATTCTACAACACGAGCGCGACGGAAGACTGCAACGGGCGAGAGGCATTTACATTATGTGTTTTGGCACTTGTCGAAGCAAACCCCTACATGGGTACGCGAAAACTGTCCAGGTTCATAGGAATAAATATAACAAGCGTGTTACGGAAACTGCGCCACCGGAAATTCCATACATAATATGTATATCTTCATCAGGCATTACATGAAGGTGATTTTAAGCAGCGTATTTAGTTTTGTAGGATTGTTCTGATGTCTGTAAGATATGACAACAATTTTCTGAAGGGCAAACTATTTACCGATTAAGCTATCTTCACACACCATGGCTGCGTAAATTTAAGAGATTTGCACTACTAGGCGACGGAGAATCCGCGTTGGGTCTGGCACATGGAGCACCAGCGACAGTGGAAAGTGAACGTGTGGTGTGGCATCGTTGGAGACTACGCCATAGGGCCGTACTTCAGTCAAGCGACAATGACTAGCTGTACGTACGTCCATTTCCTCAGAGAGACATCACTGGCACTTCTGAAAGACACACCGCTCGACACACGTCGTGATATGTGGTTTCTGTATGATGATTGTCCTGCGCATTTTGCTTTGGTGACGAGGCAAGTGTTAAATCAAACGTTTCCAAACCTATGATTAGGAGGCGGTGATGTTGTAAGATGGCCAGTTTGTTCCCCCGTCCTCAAAGCTCTCGTTTTTCTTCCTGTTACTGAAGGATAGGATGTACGACATTGTAGCAGCTTGCAGAGGCATTATGCTAGAAACACTTCAAGCCACTCGCCGCTCGCTACATTTGCGTTTACAGATGTATATTGATGTCGATGGTAAACACATCAAGCTTATGCTGTGAAAAAACCTAATATAAAGAGCTTCAAGCATAAATGTGCTCTTTTGTACTATGCATGCGGATGCGATTGCATTTCTCCTTATGTTGATTTGTTCTATTTTTGTTGTGAATCTGCACGCACTCGTTTCCCAGCACAGATAAGGACTAGGAAACAAATCTCCTGAATTATGTTGGTATATAAATATGTTATGTATTCATCAGACTTTCAATGACTTTGCCCGTCTTTACTCCATTGCGGTGCTCTCCTTTGTCCATTAACCCATTACGGTAAGCACTACGCTGCTATAAGGAAGCGGTCCCGCCAGGATTAGTCACGGCGCGTGTTGCTTGCTTACAGCTGTGAATACACGTCTACTGCCCCATGCTACCGGCCCACCTAACTTAATCATATTTGCACATTATTTATTGTCGTTTCTGTGTTTCTTTCCATTGCATATACTATATCACTGAATTCCTCTTTGAACGTACTTTCAGATGCGGTTTAAATAAATATGTGTTTCTAGGGGAAGAATAATATATCGTTTAATTATTTCTGACCACACACGTGTTACGAATAGTCACTTTGCGGCAAATTACTTGCCTCCCGTACGTAATTTTATTTAGTGAAAACCGTATTTCGTGATCTGCGACCATTCCGGATATATTGGGAGGGAGGGGGCGGGGGGTGTTTTCGTTAGGCGTAACATACTGTAGATGTACGTGTCTGCATTTAATTTGCGAGGTTTTGCTTACATTATCATCTATATATAGAATCAAATTACTTTCACATTGGTTTTAATTTATGCTTTTCAATATAATATCGAATTTTTTCCTTCCAGGCCTATCGGACATTCAAAATTTTTAGCAACGCCGCACGGTTCCGTTCGGAGCTTTGGACAGAATGCCAAAACAGCTGTGCCGAGCTGTTGTAGTGCGTGCACTGCCATAAGAATACATTCAATTTTATTTTAGCCAAAATGTCCGTTTCGAACCGAGCCGAGCCGAGCCGATCCAAGTGGAACCAGAGCACGCCCTACTTTAGGCAATGCTCGGCATTATGATTGCATTCAATCCAAAACCAGTTATGTAACCTCTACGAATTTACAAACACAGATATTAGGTTGTGCAAATACAGGGTCCGAAAGAAAGGTTTATTATACTTTCTCAATACTGCATTAAAACCCCGAAAGTTATCGCAGATTTATGACAATTTTATGCCGACCGTTATATTTTCTACAGCTTGTAACATACTACTAAATTTATACAATATTTTGAACGTAACATATAAGCCTTTTTACCCAGCTACGAATATTTGTCACTTTTTAAATTTTTCGAACGCATACAGTTGAATTATATATATTTCTTAGGGATATTTAAAAAACTTAATTAATTTTAAGAAACATAATGATTTAATAACATGCATTAATGATTCAAGTAGAAATATTTCGTTCAATTATAACAAGTTCAGAATTTTTATAATTTTTGAGTAAACGTTGCTTACGAAAATTAATTAAGAAAATTTTAAGATATTCATACGTGCATTTTTTTTTATGAAGATGTCGCTGTAAGGTGCGTTTTGCTATTTACTTACATTTTAAAGAAAATTTCGATACAGGTCACTTAAACTAGCATAGGGACATAGAATACAACATAACATTTTATATTGACGTAGGAAATCTTTGAGTTGGGTGGAACAATTTAAATAGAATATAAGTATTAATATTTTAATATTTAATTTGGAGTTCTAATGCTTGTATGAAAACGATTCCAGTGTGTGCTAATTACGCAAAAGATTATGAGTTGATATACAGTAATTTAAATGATCGTATGTTCATACATTTTGATGTGGCAATTTTGAGTAGAAATATAGGGAGCAGCGGGTAGAAAGCCTCTCAACTCAACGTTCAACAACGAGGTAGCCAAGCCTTCAACGAGCTAGCCACGTCTCAAATGGGCTTGATGTAATTAAAAATTAACACAACTGTATGTCGAAGTAAAAATCTGTTGTAAGTAACATAAAAAATAAATTAACGGTTCGTACGTAATCGGAAGGAAAATTTTTTCCTTCAAGTCGCACGCGATTAGGCTGAACGGCTTCCCTTGTTTTGTCGGCCAATGTGAAGTGAGGAAGGCCTAGACGAGGACTCGTTAGAACGTGATAGGAGAGGACGGACGTCAGCTCAGTAGCGGCGCCGTTCCTACCGAGTCGAACAATTCCAGGGATTTTCGCAGTATAATTTGGCATTTTGATGTAGTCACATAGCCCACTCACGGTTACTTCACACTTTTCTAAAGCCCCGCTAAAGTTCTACTTCCACGATATTCCTCCACCTCGTGCAAACAAAGCTTAACCGAGTCTATAAAATTACAACAAAAGGACAACGCGCCACGTTCATGCGCATTCAGTGTCATGAAACTTTATATAAGAACTATTTCTTACAAGGCGTTACCGAAATACCTATTTTCTAGCTGTTTTTATTCGTAATAATAATAAATAAAATATTGTGATTTATACACAAAAGTAAATAAAAATTTTGATGAAAAAATAAGGTACTTTTATGATAAAACATTTATAAAACGCTTTTAATATATGGCGTATTTAGGAAACAACCAAACACGTCTTAAATGTGGTTATTTTTCAAGTTTTATTAAGAAAGTGANTAATATATGGCGTATTTAGGAAACAACCAAACACGTCTTAAATGTGGTTATTTTTCAAGTTTTATTAAGAAAGTGAGAAGGAACCGCGAATGGACTATAGTCGATGCGATTTTATGTGAGCGCAAGTTTAGGAATCATTCTGCATTAATTAAACCGACCTTCGAGTGACATGGTAGTGTTAGCAGTTTGGCATGTCTGTCTAGAGAAGAGACATAAAATGAACTTGAATTGTTCAGTTTTGCATTAAAACCAGAATGTAAAACCCAACACGTGAAATATTATCTGCAACTGTACGAGCAACGTAAAGATGCCGGGCAAAGCGCGAAGTTCGTTCCAGAAATCTTGGCTACAGTATCTCGCTGTAAGTGACACGTTTAAATCTAAAAGTCTGGATTGCGATTTTACGGCTGGATAACGAAATACTTTGCACGTAGAGGCGAAAAGACAGCTGGAGCGCCTGCCTGGATTGATTGATTGACTGATAAATATTTTATTACTATAACCGGGATAATTAGAGAAATGGAATCAAAATTCAAATACAGGGACAATAAGACAATTCAACTTGTCAGCTTAGTTTTATTACCCTTGTTTTATCGCGGATGTAGCACAAAAAATATACACACAGAAGTTTTACTGAAACAAACAACGAATAAAATGTCGTGGCCAGTTGGGGAAAATATCCAAAACGCCAAAATGAAATAATAAACATTTAATTTAACACATGAAACGAGGAGTGAATAAACAACATTTGGAAAAACCCATAGGAAGGAAAAACAAGTAAAGAAATGTAATTATATGATTTGTTGTAAGTTTCTATTTCACCTTGCAATCTTAGGTGTAAGTGTGGTATGAACAAAAGAAACCAAATAATTAGAAAATCAATTAAAGCAAAAACACTGCTGAGTAGGTGTTTTCCGCAGTTTTACAACACTGTCCACCGAACGTGTAAGTTATATATGATAAGAATTTTGAAAAGAAAAGCAGCAATAAAAGGGAAGTGTATTGGCGTGTTTCACAGCTTTTAGGTACCGTGCCTGCCGGATAGTTTATATTGCTCTCGGACACCTGATACTCATTCATGCAAAATACCTCAACCTGGAAGAGAATTTAATGTATTTTTTTTTATGTGTGTAGTGNGGGGAAGTGTATTGGCGTGTTTCACAGTTTTTAGGCACCGTGCCTGCCGGATAGTTTATATTGCTTTCGGACACCTGATACTCATTCATGCAAAATACCTCAACCTGGAAGAGAATTTAATGTATTTTTTTTAATGTGTGTAGTGCTACAGCTCTACGCAGAGCATCGTGTGTTACGAGTGTTTGTCTGACCACCGTCACTGCCGTAATGAGCTTGGTGATAGAACGCTCTGATGTTCAGAGTCGCACCGACTTGCAGACTTGCACAATCATATAAGAGGGAAATAATTAATCCGTTTAAGCATATGTAAGTTTCATTATTTCTTAATTTATTGCAGAATCATTCTAACTAGGGGGAGGCCTAATTTGATTGCTAGTATGACCTGCTGTTTCCTTCATAATCACTCTTCACAATGGCAGTCGTCTTGCGATGGAGACACTAGTACCTCATCACAGGCATGGTGTCCAAATTAATATGTAAGCGCCTGCTATTATGTCTGTCGTGTAAAGGAAGTAGAGGTTGTAGGTGGGTTACACCTAATTGAAAATGTTTGAATCAAACATTCCAAAATAAAATTCTGCCCTTTAAAATAAAAGAAAACGTGTAAAACGTAATCCGTGCTATTTATTTACAATAAAATTGAGAGTGAAGTAAAATACTCAATTTATAATGGTTATTATAATTTAATGCTCAAGCTGGTATCACTGGAGTTCTCCGCTATTTGTTCGAAACCCATAATACTAATGAAGAAGAGCANATTCTGCCCTTTAAAATAAAAGAAAACGTGTAAAACGTAATCCGTGCTATTTATTTACAATAAAATTGAGAGTGAAGTAAAATACTCCATTTATAATGCTTATTTAATTTAATGCTCAAGCTGGTATCACTGGAGTTCTCCGCTATTTGTTCGAAACCCATAATACTAATGAAGAAGAGCAATTATTTTAAAACGTGTCTTAATTCAGCATTTTCTCTTGATCAGGACTACACTATGGTTGTTAACAGCAAAGCAGGGTTAAATTTTTCATCTTGTTTTGGGATATTACACAAGAGAAAGAAAAATAAAACCTGGCGAGCTTACGAACATAATTGTTTACCCCAAATAACCTACGTATAACATACGTTAACGAATGCATCGTGCTGATGCTGCAATCAAATAACTCATACAAGCACGACACGACAGTGGAATTCTAAACAACCAATAAAACACATGGCATCATTAATTTTGGTACAACGTTAACTGTCGTAAAACCAGCATTAATTAATTTATTTTGTCAATGACGCGTATTCAACAAGCTTACAAATTTTGAGAGCTAAAGTGCACAGCTGTAAAAACATACAACAGACAATAAAATTGCTCTGCCAGTTATCACACAGGAATAAGCATCGTTTATAAGAAATTAAACCTAGAAGTTTGTTTTAATTATTGACGCGTCAGTTATTTAAAAATGCGCTTATATTGTTTTCTACGCAACTGTCTATTATATTGATTGTAGTGTTCCCAGCTTTTTTGTTTTATTTTATTTTATCATTAGCGGTAGATGTTCTTTGCTGCCAGATGAAATAAGTGAATTTCCATGTAAAGTTATAGAACATTTTTCAGACTTCTCCTTTACTATCAGTTTTGTTTTCTGTTGTCATTTGTAGGTACAAATGTTTCACACCATACGTGCGCTGTGGGTTCTCCTAACTCTAAGGGTGGCGTGCATGTTGCAAAATCGCCAACTAATAAAAAAATTGTCATGAATGGCAATAGAGAATAATTGTAAGCTTTGGGTACATTTATATATAGTAGTATATAAATTAATGGTTTTTCTAACATGTTGGATATTTTTTTGCAATTGAAATCATTAAAATTCAACTAATAAATAATTCAGCTATTCCACTACTGTCTACAGTGGGTTTCTCTTGCAAAAAAAGAACCCATTACAGTGTCATATATTAATTAGCGAAACCCAAATTACTTTATTCTTATTTATTTTTCACAAATACAGTTCAGTTTATAAGTACTGAGGATTCTCGGTGCACCTACTACCATACCATCTTTCAAAATACCACATAAGAGTAATTAATAAGTGTAACACTTATCACTGAAAATAATATGAGTAACTGCCAAATACAGTTTAATCAATCTGATTCACATTCGCTTTCTGCATTATGATGATGCATTCAAATACGTGCAACTGTTTTAACAATTCAATCTTTATTAAGTAATTACTTTGTTCTATAAAATATAAGTTATTTGTGTAAGATCGGTTAGTTCATATGTGTGTTACTGTAGCCACTGCTTCAAATTTTGAACGGTATCAGGACGGAGATATTCCATGGGGGTTGGAATGCCGAGCTGCCCCACGCACGGAAAGGTCAAAATAATATGTTCCAGTGAAGAAGTGGCCGTGTGCTGATCCTTCCTCCAGCACTCCCGCGTAGCCATTCTCCTCTTCCAGCACACACCTTCTACAAAATACTTATCGCTCCGGACTCTAGCTGACTCCCGCCAAGAGCGAGCGATCTACTTTCTCACTTTGGCCGCAGCTAGTAACTATACATATCGTTTAGTAGCGGTTCATTCACACTTTTTTTTATCAAACCATTGAAAAATCACACCATGTGTGACGTGTTTTGGTTCTTTCCTAATTATGTTATGTATCACAAGCATTTTATAATTGTGTTTACATTAAAGTACCTTATATTCGTTTAAATTAAAACCATTATTATATTTTATCTATACATTGTTATATTTCGTATGTAATAAATCTGAATTAAAACAGTGAGAAAATAGGTATAGTGTTAATGCCAGGTAAGAAATCGTCCTTATGCAAAATATTATTACACTGAATGAGTTCGAATAGAGTGCGTTGTCACTTTGGTTTTTTTTTTTTTTTTTTAGATTTAGATAAGCTTTGTTTATATGATGCGGAGGAACATCCTGACAGTATAACCTAATCAGGGCTTCATAAATGTTGGAAGTAACCATGCATTGACTATACCCAACAATTGGCACTCAGCGGTTCCTTTTGTACTAAATAATCACCGCAGTGATTTTTGTGATCGAGGTCGATAAAAGTATTCAGATCACAATATTTCAGATCCGAATCCGGTGTGAAGCATGGATTTGAGTGCCGTTCAACATTTTTAAATTAGCCTATAAGCTGAAGTCGAGGGCGATAGAAGACCATGACTAAATAAACTTAATACAACCGATACAACGGCAAACATTTTTTACATTAAAAGCAGAGCATTAAATCATAAGAAATTACATATATATATAATGGGCCTACTTTCCTCAACATGGGTAAAATTAATTTTTACAATAATTTCTTAAAAGCTTAGTTTGTAGGTTGGACTTGTCTTCTCATTAAAAGCAATATCATTGGAGAAGAAACCAAAAACATATGCAATAGTGGTATTACAATTACAAATACACAGATGACGTACCCATCACTCGAAAACATACAAACTCGTACGATAAACTAGTGTGCAATAAAGTGCATTAAGGAGGCCGGATTCAGAGCATCTACTTCGTATTTCATAAGTTTAATGTTTCGAATAATAGGATTTACTAACTTAAAATATTTACAGGACATACAAGTTTACATGACCAACCTTAGCACTACTTGTGTGAAGAATTTGGTGAAAATCGTTTGAATGGACCTTCAGATATATCACAAAACCTCAATTTTTCATGTGACGACCTTCATAAATGAAGGACAAAAACGTTTTGTATTAGTACATTCGATGATTGTATACTACCAGGATAAAAAGTTAAGCAAAATTTGACTACATAGTTTCGTATATATACCACACTAAGCTAAAATAATTTTATAGCCGCCATTCTAATAATAAATATATGTAAAGTTTAGAAGTTCATACGTGTGAATATCTGGCGTACCACAGTACAACTTCTTCCCCAAATTTGGTAAAAATTATTTAATTGTTTTCCAAGATATGACATAAAAACTTAATAATTATTTAGGCCTTACTTACAAAATGGCAGATAAAAAAAAGGTCTGTATAGACCTCTGATTCTGTAAGCATACAAAGTTAAGTGGGAATTTGTTTCGTTAGTAAAAGATATTGAGCTTAAATATTTATATAGCCAACGTCTTTAAAATAAGTGACTGAACTGCTTCAAACATTGGTGTTTGAAACACCTGCTGCAGTGCAAATTGTTTCCCAAATTTGCTAGGAATCGGTAAATAGTTTCACAAAATATGACATAAAAATTATATTTATTCGTATCGTGCTATTTAACAAAATTGCGGACAGTTTTTTTCGTGTAGATACAATTGATAGTTGAAATATCTACTGCCAGTATATTAAGATAAGTTGTAATTAATTACATGGTTTTGACTTTATAGAATTCTATACCAAAATTCCTATGTGGCCGCCATTTTGAAAGTAAATGATTGTGATACTTAAAACATACCACTTTGTATAATTTGCCTTAATACTACATGTTTGCGAAATTTTGTAGGAATCGGTTAATTCTTTACTGAGATATGACAAAAAAGTTTAATTTTTAATGTGGTGTTTTCTCAAAAATTGCTGGAAAAAATGGCTGTCGTGACATATGTGATGCTTGTAATAGAAAACGTCTATTATACAAAGTATGGTGGAAATTTGTTAAAAGTTATAGTAGATATAACAAATAAACCAAAAATATTTGTATGGCCGTCATTTTCAAAGAAAGTGCCTAATCATGTTAAATCACTTAACTTTACCAGGGTTATAGTATTACTTATATGAGAAATTGGGCGAGAATTGCTTTACTTTTTTGAGATATAATACCATTTATTTCTCATTTATTGCTTACAACAATATCAATTTCAGTATTTAATGTCTACATGACGCTCTGCAAGCATATAAAAATTGGTTCAAATCGGTTGAATTGTTTTCGATATGACCACCCTAAATATTAAAGTGGCTGCCATTTTGAAAGTAAGCGCTCTACTTGGTCGAACATTATAAAAGGGAGGTGTCCATAACAAGTTATACATATTGTTGAAATTTGGTTGACGCGTTCAAAAATTGAAAAAAAAGGGGGTTAGGGAACACCCAGCCACATACACAGACACAGACAAGAAAGTGATCTCATAAGCCTTTCTTTCCTTCGGAAAGTAGGCTAAAAATTACGTTGGTATTATATCTGTAAAGTGCGAAAAACAGCGAAAATGGTTTTTCGCACATTGTTATTTCACAATTAACTGTGCATAACATTTCTTAAACCTTAANGCGAAAAACAGCGAAAATGGTTTTTCGCACATTGTTATTTCACAATTAACTGTGCATAACATTTCTTAAACCTTATCAATATTCGCATTCGTGAAAAAAAGATCAGAAGAAAGGATTTGGGATGCTTATAGAGATGCACAGTTAAGCGCCTTGCTTATATTGAGGGGTGAACCAGGGTACAGTTCCAACCAAGCCTCAAGTATTAATACAAATTTATTTGCTTGCAGTCAGTGCGAAGTTGGAAGAATCCCACTTTTTTCCAGAGCAACTCCCAGCACCTGTTTGCAATTTTAATATATATAATCGTACGACATAAAATATAAATCCACACAGATTCAAGCAGANTAATATATATAATCGTACGACATAAAATATAAATCCACACAGATTCAAGCAGAAAAATTTGTCTTAATACTTGGAATACAATGAAGTGTTTAAAACAATAATTCATATATATGAAAAAAAATATTATGTATAACTATTTTTTCCTCACATTTTCGGTATTGAAATATTGAATAAGTTGTTGTTATTAGCCTTCTTACAGCAGGAAAGAAATGCTTATGAGATCACTTCTCTCTCTCTGTGTGTGTGTGTGTNGCGAAAAACAGCGAAAATGGTTTTTCGCACATTGTTATTTCACAATTAACTGTGCATAACATTTCTTAAACCTTAACAATATTCGCATTCGTGAAAAAAAGATCAGAAGAAAGGATTTGGGATGCTTATAGAGATGCACAGTTAAGCGCCTTGCTTATATTGAGGGGTGAACCAGGGTACAGTTCCAACCCAGCCTCAAGTATTAATACAAATTTATTTGCTTGCAGTCAGTGCGAAGTTGGAAGAATCCCACTTTTTTCCAGAGCAACTCCCAGCACCTGTTTGCAATTTAAATATATATAATCGTACGACATAAAATATAAATCCACACAGATTCAAGCAGAAAAATTTGTCTTAATACTTGGAATACAATGAAGTGTTTAAAACAATAATTCATATATATGAAAAAAAATATTATGTATAACTTTTTTTTCCTCACATTTTCGGTATTGAAATATTGAATAAGTTGTTGTTATTAGCCTTCTTACAGCAGGAAATAAATGCTTATGAGATCACTTCTCTCTCTCTGTGTGTGTGTGTGTGTGTGCGTGTCTTTGCATCTGTGTGTCCCCCCTTTGAATTTCAGAATGCGTTAACAGAATTTCNTGTGTGTGTGTGTGCGTGTCTTTGCATCTGTGTGTCCCCCCTTTGAATTTCAGAATGCGTTAACAGAATTTCACCAAACTTGGTATTCATATAATACTTAGTAAGGAAACCTGACTTTTCTAGTTTTTGGCCACGTCTGGGACTTACTTTAAGAATGGCAGCCGTCTTACATTTTTGGGTGATGTCACCGTAGAAACTTTTAACCAGTTTAAACCAAATTTTGTATACCGGCAAAGCATCAAGTAAGCATTGCATTTTAAGATGGATAATATTTGTATCCTTCATTTCGAAAAATAGCACCAAATGAAAAAATAAAGATATTACTTTATAACTCAAAAATTATTATACCAATTCTCACACAATTTGACAGGGAAGTAATAATATGATTGGCTATGTAAACGTAAGAGATTGAATTTAATTACGTTACTAATTTTAAATGGCAGCCATAAAAATATTTATTTGGTATTTTCGCCATACCATTTAACCAATTTCAACAAAAATTTTTATACTGAAAGTATTTATTACAAGCATGATATATTTCGACGTGTTACAACTTTTATCAGACAGTTTGTATGATAGCGCAATACCTATAAAAATTATAATATGTCATAACTCTGTAATAAATTTATCGATTCCTACCAAATATGCTAAATAAATAATACTCACGTAGATGATATGTGATATGTTATAAGCATACCTCACTTTATTTTCAAAATGGCGGCCATATAGCCACTTTATACTACTATCTACTATCGTTAAAACTATTGAATCAATTCCAACATAACTTTGTATCCGGAAAATAAATATTACAACTACAAACTGTATCCACACAGTACATTTTTGCCCACTGTTTTGAAAGATAGCGCCATACAAATGAATACAATTGTTATGTCATATCTCAGGCAATAACAGACCAATTCCAACCAAATAGCATTGCGACAAGTGCTGTAAAATGTTATGTTTTAAATTGTGGTGTGACAGTTTAGGAATTTTAGAGCGACGCTGGCNCAAATTATCATGTGTATTTCGCCTGAACTCAAAATATACGCACCACGGAAGGAATAGCTGACGAGCTGGATTGGTACCGAGAAAACACCCCCCTCTTAGCTAACCACAGGACAAGGTGGAAAAGCCCCGAAAAAGTAGATTACGAGAGTAAACTAGGGGTGTGTACTACCCCACCCCCCTCCGCGACGGATGGCCAAACCTTCAGAAACCAGGACACGTGTTTGGAAAGGCCGACAATTAAGACTGGAGGCTTGCAAGCATAAAACCCTGTTTCGAGAGTAGTGGGGCACAGTTGATTATCACCGCGCCGAGGGAAGAGTTGCGTCAAGGAATCGCGAGAAGATGTGAGCACGAGTCCGAACCGCAGTCCCGGGAGATGGCAGCACCTGCGGACCTTCTTCCAAGGCCTACTACTTCGCCGGAGCTCATTCCCAGATGACAGCCTACCAACACTCACCGCTGAGTTAAGTATAAAAATCGTCGCCCAGAGAAGCCCCACTCAACCACGAAGTCGCCCAGTGAATACGAGTAGTCAAATTAGGTACCACACCTCGGAAGGGCTGATGTATGTAGTACTTGTGTAAACTCCAGACAATATATTCGTCCTTAACAAATGAAACAATACAAGGCTTCATTATTACAATACCCTCAACCTCCAAGCACATTATAGTCTGTGCCTGGGGGCATTAACCACGACACTATAAGCCACACTGTCTTCCACAGTGGCGGTATAGCGTCAAACTTAGTCAGATATTGTTTTTCAAAATCTTGGACATTTAACTATTTTAGCTTTAATGCTCTATTTTCGAAACCATTATATAATTTCGAAATTATTTTTATATGCTGACAGTAGATATTAAAACTATCAACTCTATCTGCATGGATCATCTTTTGTACGCCATTTTGAAAGATAGTTTCGTGGGAATAAATAAGGTTTTGGTCATTCCCACAGGAAAAAATCGACCGATTCCTATCAAATTTGGCAAACAAGTATAACTGAAACAGTTGATTTAAATTGGAATTGTCATCAGCATGTCAGACACTTATTTTCAAAATGGCGGCCATATATCAATTTTATGATATTGTGCTTTATAGCCGAAACCATGTAATTTATTCGAAATTAAAATTATACGCCGGTAGTAGTAGTAGATATAACTAATAACAACTGTATCCAGACCGACAATTTTTTGTCTACCATTTTTTAAGAAAGTGCCACAAAAAAAAAATTTTTTTTTCATATCTTCGAAAAAAATTGACAGACTCCTAACAAATTTTAACAAAGAGTACTTCAGCTGATGGTGTTAACTGGTACGTTTTATGAAGGCATTTCATGTCGGCAGTAATTTTTATTACCGAAACCAAATTCCAACGTAACTTTGTATGTTTTAAGTACCTATTGTATAAATCAAATTGGTCTATGCATAAAAATAACGTTTTCACATAATATTACGGGAAACAATCAAACTATTCATACAACATTTGGTGAAAATGTTTTACTGTGGCAGGCCGTCAAGTCGTTTTAAGTNTCCATTTTTTAAGATAGTGCCACACAAAAAAAATTATTTTTTTTCATATCTTCGGAAACATTTGACAGACTCCTAACAAATTTTAACAAAGAGTACTTCAGCTGGTGGTGTTAACTGGTACGTTTTATGAAGGCATTTCATGTCACCAGTAATTTTTATTACCGAAACCAAATTCCAACGTAACTTTGTATGTTGTAAGTACCTATTGTATAAATCAAATTGGTCTATGCAAAGCTTTATTTCTGTGTCATTTTGTAAGAAAGACCCAGCATAAAAATAACGTTTTCACATAATATAACGGGAAACAATCAAACTATTCATACAACATTTGGTGAAAATGTTTTACTGTGGCAGGCCGTCAAGTCGTTTTAAGTATGACACAATTTTGTTTCAGAATAGAAGCTATAAAATTATTTTAATTTTGTGTGCTACATCTACGAAACTATATAATCTATTTTATCTTATTTTTGTGTATTGGCAGTCTACAATCATCGAATGTGCTACTACATTAATTTTTTGTCCCCCATTTATGAAGATCACCAAATGAAAATTATGTTAATTTCATGTCATATCTCGAAGACCAATCAACCCATTCCCACCAAGTGTTCAACTGGGACATTTTAAACTAATTTATACGAAATTGTGCACACCATTAATGCCACAGAAAGTCATGTAAACATTAATTATTTAAATGACTCATACAATGATATTCAAAATTTGGATAAATAAATAATTTAGGGAAATTTGCTACATATTAAACCATTTGACCAAATCAACAACCTTTTCTACGTACATATTATACATCAGAAACATCAATAATAGATACTTTTTTGGAAATGTTGTACGATAACTTCAAAAAAGGATATAAAGTTTTTAATTCCCTAACGCAGGGCCCAAACAACCGATTTCCATCGATTCCTTCACACAAGAAGCGCTATGTTAAGCAATTTAATCTTACAGGTTTTAAGTGGCTCCGTAACATAATTGAAACATAAAGGTCCTGTAAATATTTTAGGTTACTGAATTTCATAATTCGAAACATTAAACGGATTAAATCCGAAGTAGATGATCCAACTCCGACCTCCGTAATGCAGTTGAAAGCACAATATATTAGATTTTCTGTGTTCGAGTCCCGGGTATGGCACGCGTGTACTTGTAATAACCTCACTACAGTTGCATTTGTATTAGGTTTTATTTAATGCTTTCAAAGAAACGACAAGTACTACTTACAAACTCAGCTTTTAAGGACGGTTAAAAAAAATAATTCCACCCATGTTGAGGAAATAAGGCTCATTATGTATGTCAGTAATACCTTGTTTTTACTTTGAACGACCGTAAAGACTGGCGAAAATGATAACACGGGTGAGTTCTAAACATATATACATAAAGCTTATAACTTAATAAAGCATTAAACACCGTCAAGATAACACAAAATTATGTGTAGTAACATCTTCAACTAAATAAATTCATGTCGCAGCTCCTCCAAACATTGGCGTTTTTACAAGAGTCTTTGTATTTGACAGTCACGAGGCTGAATTAATTTAAAGTATGAACTACCCAGGCCACAAAAATATTTCATTATTTGTGTTTTGTCGATCTGTAACAGAAATATTCGATGTTTATGCGTTTTTCATTCACAAAAACTATTTTCTATGTGGGTATTCAGCCCAAGGCAGAAATGAAAGATAATTGAGTTTTAAAAAATGCCCGTATACATTGTTACTCTACCTATTCCATATGAATTATTAGATACTCGTACATAACATACGAGTTTTTAAATATTATTTTGAATAGTGAAAAATTTTATGAATGGCTGAAAACTGGTGATGTCGGAAGCGCTATTTCATAAAATGTATACAATCGGTAGCTAAATGTCAGAAGTAAATATGGCAATGAGTTTTCTCATTATTAGTTACAATTAGTATTTATAATTTTTTATTTGTGGATAACACTTAAGACCATTTCAGCCAAGCACTTAAATTGGTCGGAACTTGAGAATTAAAAAATAACCATATGCACCGGCACACACCAATATAACATTTTAATGGAGCCGTCAGCGATCTAACATATGGCCTACAGAATGAGACTGAAACAATTTCTTATATATTTTAGTGCGATATTGGTCGAGTACTCCATTTAAAGCCTTATTAATTACCTATTTGACAATTACCATAATTTATAAAACAAACGACACTAGGAATTATTTAAAATGGGCAATTAAAGTCTATTATCTTCCACTTCTCTTAACAGACGTGGAAAACCTCGGATTCTACACCACTTATTGTAGAGCTTTGGCCGAAACATTAACGATAGTTGTTTATCTGGACAAATTGTAGGCAGCAAAATATTAGAAATTCCGTACTTCGAAAACATTTTTTAACGTATTTTCCTACACACATTTGAGTGCCAAATAGATTCATATAATTTGGTCCATGGCAACATTAATATACTGGAATAAAACAAGTAGGAACGAAAGTAGAATCAGAAGAAATTAGGGAAACATTGACGAAATGTAATGATCGAAACACTCAGTTTTTCGTACATATCACATCCCTGAGCAAGGGTTGGGTTTTTTCAATAGTAATTCTCCCGCATATTTTACAGTTGTGGCTTAAACCAGCTTAAACGTTATTTGGGTTGTGTCTATTGAAATACATACTTTGCCTTTAATACAACAGACCATAGCAGTGTCTATATCAGATAGTACAAATGTTTAACTCGTCGCTTAAATTTGGTGAGAATCGGTTCATTGTTTTCGAAGGTATTAAATGAAAACATAATTTTTTTACAAAATTTTTTACAACATAGCGGTCAAAAGAGACTTTCTACAGACGCATTTTGTGACTGTAATAAACACTGCCACTTTATAAAGTTTTTAAGTTGAAATTGATCACAAGTGTTCTTTCATATAGCATACTAATGTAAGGTTTGTATGTGGCCACCATTAAAAAAAATTGTGTCTGACCCACTTAAAACATTTCAATTTACATGGCCTGCCATAGTGCGATACCAAATTTGGTAAGAATATATTAAATGTTTCCCTTTGATATAACATAAAAATTGTATAGTTTCTGAGGCAATTTATTACAAAATGACGTAGAAAAGAGACTATGAGTAAATAGATTTGATGGTTCCAAGAAATACTGGCAGCCTACAAAGTTGAGGTGACTTTGATTACATAGTTTAGTAAATGCAAAAATTTCTATATGGCCGAGATTTTGAAAACCATTTTCTGACCCACCCAAAACATGTCAGTTTAAATAGTGTACTGTAGTATTTCTTGTACACTAAATTTGGTAGTAATCAGTTAATGTTTACCTAGATACCATACCAAATATTTATTTTTCATGTCATGCTAGCTTACAACTTGGTTGAATACAGAGGTTGTGTATTAGCGGATAAAATGGTTGCAGTAGCAACTTCAGCATGCCAAGTTTGGTAGAAACTGTTTAAACTGCGAGGTATATATAACAACTTGGCCTAAAGTATTTTTGTGAGCGCCTTGTTAAGGATTAATAAATGCCCTATTCGTTTAGTCTTATCTAGTATCATGCCCTACCATAGAGTAAGTTACCTGCCCAATGTAGCAGTAATCTATTGGGTAGTTTCACAATATATATTGTTATAGCCTAATTGGTTCATGTAATGCTATCTTCCAGACCAGCGGACCAATATTACTTCTGAATTACATATTTACCTATTTAAATGTCCAATTATTTGGTATAAAATTATAAAATTATTATCGAGACATGAAAGCGCACCCTAAAATATAAAAAGGGCCACCATTTTTAAAATACACTCACAGTATTCTATAAAAATATGTAATAAACATGTCCTTACTAAGTACTGTAGGTGAATAGAGTTTAGTTAAATTGGGTTAACGGATTGAAGTAATGCTAGTTAAAAACATACTTCACAGACATACGTTCCCATAATTGTAAAAGCCTCTCTTGAATAAAACTTGATGCTACGAGTACCATCTAATATATATTTTAATATACTTTAAATAATATAACAAAGATTAAATAAAATTTGGCACCTGACCGAGATTTCAACATAAAATAAGTTACTGTTATAACTAATTTGCCTACTTTCCTCTACATGAGTGCGAATAATTATTAATAAAATTTTCTAAAGTTTAGGTGGTAGGTAGGCTTTGATTTCACGTTGAAATCAATATACTTAGCAATGAAACCAAAAGAATATGCAATAGTACCGAGGAAATTACATATACACACATGTCTTACTCGGGATTCGAACCCTGAAAACCTCATCAATATAAGTTACATTGCAATTAACTGCATCAAAGGGGTAGGATTCGGATCATAAACTTCGGATGTAATCAATATAATGTTTTCAAATATAAAGGTATCTAAACTAAAATATTAACATTGACATTATTTTTAAAATCACAATCTGAGTAACTTAAAACATGAAAGTATACATGACCAACGTTAGAGCTAATTGTGTGAAGAATTTGGTGGAAATCGGTTGATTGGTCCCCGAAATATGGCATACGAAACCTATTATTAATGGGTGCTATGTTGAAAACGGCGTAAAAATGGTACTGTTTACGATGCTTCTTAAGACACTGTCAGGATAAAGAGTTGGTTAGGTTGAATTTGTATAAATTGTTAAATAAATACGCTACCTCGGAGATGATATGTCCCATCTCTCGTGTGCCGACTATAACACCACTTTCAAACTCACTTAAATCTTAATAATATGCCATTGTAGCAGCAGTAACCGATATAGCTGCAGACCGCATCGCGTTACTCTGATTGGTTCCATACCTCTGTTATTTGCATACGCACGCATATACCAGTATTTTTGGCTCTTCAGTATATAAGTGTACTGAGATTGCTGAAATTATGTTCACACGTTCAAAAACGAATAGAGGGGGACACACATACGCACCGATAAACCAAGTCACTCACCTTCGCACATAAACAAACATACCCACAAACACACAGACAGGAAAGTTATTTCATAACCATTTATTTTATTCGGAAAACAGGCTAATATGTGACGTGTTGTAATATGTAGTCGTCACCTGTATGTTTAAGCGAAATGTTCCCATGTATATTTATTTAACGGATTTGACTTAATAACAAATTTTCTTCATATTTTTTAATGCACAGGGATTGATTCAGCGCCAAACTAGTTGAATACGAATTTACAGGCATGTATTTACTGTGAGCTGATCCTCAGGTCTCTCTCATACTAATCATGTGTGTGAACGAATTACGTTACGGAGATCGGTTTAGTTGAGCCCCGTGTATTGGGAGTCATAGTAGTACAGTGTACTGTGCCACTGTGACCAATTTTAAGTTTTGTTGCTTGACTTATAAGGCCATTTAAACTGTTGGGAATGTTTTCACGTTTTAAACTGGCAGTAAGTTTGATTGGCAGACAAATACTTTTCGTAGAATCTTTCATCCTTGCACCAATGAACATATTATTCTATAGATGGATATTCGAGTTAAGACGATTTCATTGATAGAGCAGGAATTTTATCTGTCGTGAAAGATTTTTCGGCATGCTAATGGGTGTAGGAGCTCGGAGGGATATTGTAGTATTAGTAACGAAGAAGAAGAAACACCACAAGAAAAACCTATATGCAAACTGATAATGGGTTTGTCTGTCGTGTAGGACTTACTTTACTTGCTTGGTATGCACGGCCTGCTGGGAGCAAAGAAAGGAGAATATAACGTCGTCTTGGTCTGCCCACTGAAAGGGCACACAAGGGAATATATGACGGTTTAAAACGAGGAGTTTCTGTACTGTTTATTCCCTGTGGGCGTTGTGGAGATGTGCCTCCGCCTAGCGAGCGCACTGTAAAAATATAAGGGGAAAATTCTTCACATGTAAAGGAAACACAAAATGCTTGTACGTATAGAGCTGGTTCGCGGATAGCAAAACACTTTAAAAACGTTACAAATATATCCCTGCCCAAACAAAAACTGTTATATTTGTGTTATATATTACCGCCATATTGCATTGAAGTGACACAGATAACGAGACATTAACAAAAATCTTTATTTATATTTTTATAAATTAGCATTTCATAAGTTATTTCGTTGACGAAAACAGTTAAAACTATTGACTTACAGATATAATGCGAACGTAAATAGTGTAAACAAATATGGTGCCTGGTAAGAGAATTCGAGAGAGCGCCAACGAGTATTCAACATCCTGCTATCTCTGTGTTCTTGCTCTTTCGCGCTCTCTCCGACGAATTGGACGACCAGAGAGCGTTATTTCTGACGTACTAATGACATGGTCGCGAGAGCGACAGCACGAGAGAACGCTCTCTGAGCCAATTGAGACACGGCGTGCTATATAAGTGAAGTGGTTCCGAGTGAGGCAGCGCAGTGGTAAACCACTTCAGTCGCATTCGAGAGAACACGGTTTTGATTCCCTGTCCGAACATGTTAATTTAGGATTTTCAGGGTGTTACGAAATCATTCAAAGAGTACGCTGGGATGGCTCCTTAATAGAGATCCTGGCTTCGAGCCTTTCAAATTCCTGAATAATTAGAGTCACCTCAGTAATACCTTGAGACTTTCAGAGGCACACAGTAAACACTATATAACAAATTGAAGAAATAAATATCATAATATTGTGTCAAATGATGCGATAAGTTTAAATTTGTCTACTTTTAATGAACATTCTGTAATTTTTTTTAATATATGTATTTCATGATTGCACGAATAAAGTGATCCAGTTCAGAAAAATTTTAATTTTATATATGGTGGAATGTTACAATTTGGACAGGATATTATATTCCCTGCAGGATTATAATACATTCGCAGAGTTAACAATTAAAATACTATAGGGGAATATCAGCTGAAATATGCAAGAGAAATGAAAACAACCAGTTAAGCAGTACTGTTTAAATATAAAAATCAATATAATAACAAATATGTGCGAAAATTCCGTGACATGCAATGTAACAGTGTCTGCGCTCTATGGGAAAGTAAAAAACTGAGATTTAATATTATAACTGTCACTCACAAGTTAGTACACATAACTACGTCGGTAAACAGACACACGTTACAAATATTATATATATTTAAATGTAGAAAATATTCCTATAAAATACAGAAAACATTTATCGCCAATACCAACAAACAAATAACTCAGAGCTTCGAAAATATGCACGGTCTAGGAATGGTTATTTAAGCCAAATTTTGCAAAATAAGAATACACTTACGCTTTCACCTTTTTATCTTTGTATCTGTACTCATACTCGTATATATGTGCGTCTGCTAGTAAGGCTCTCTTATATAAACGTAAAACATATCCACGAAGTTTTACCATGCTTGATACACTTAAATTAATCGATTATGGTATCATAAATGAAATCATGGCAGACACTCTTTTTGAAATCACATTTATTAAAATAATTTTTAGTACCCTGTAAAATTTCAGGACCAATTTAAATTATTTGAACCAAGATAAGAACGTTCATATTTAACAAAATTTAACATACATTCCTCTACATATGCATGCGAGTAAATTTGATGAAGTAAACAGTATCTTAATACTCAAATAAAAGGAACAAACCTGTTAAAATATAGTATTTATATTGCCATTAGTATGAAAATACAAGTCATATTCAGTTAAAACACATACTTTTACCTGGCCTACAGTTGTTAAATATTACCTACAAAATTTGTTGGGTGTTGGTTGATTTTTTCGTAATATATGGTACAGAAACGGATATAGCTTACAAAATGGTGGGGAAAATGCCATAGACGCATTTGATGGTTGTAAAATATGTTACCGTCAGCATAGAAAGTTTCATTAATCTTGGTTACGTGGTTTCGTAGATTAAGCATAGTATTAAACAAATTTTCATGTGGCCACTCTTTTAAATGTAGTGTTTTACCCACTAAAAATTTTGCTAGTTTACATGGAGAAACGTAGTATTACTTGCTTACCAATTTTGGTAGAACCAGTTGAATTCTTCCCCGATGATATAACACAAAAACTATCTTACTAAATAGCAAACGAGAGAGGCAATGTATTGGCACAGTTGATATTTATATTGGATTCTTTAACGTACAAAGTTTGGTCAAAATAAGTATACAATAGGTCATTATGGAATACATACCAAATTAAACTAAATTTGTTCTATGTCCACCACGTGAGAAGCAAGCACCTTATTCATACGAATATGGTAACCTGGCATAACATAGTGTTTGTTTTGTGCACAATATAGCAGGGATATATTTCGTAGTTTCCGAGATATGATGAATTTATAATTTTTCATCTAGTGCTACCTTGCAAAATGACGGACCTATAACATATAGCTCCTTAATAAAATACTTACACGATGAATTCTAAACTTACGAAATTGGGTCTAAATGAGTTAATTATTACGAGATATGTAATGGCGCCCTAAGTAATAAATTGGCCACCATCTCATAATTACAAAAGCCTTCCGAGACAAGTACGGTAAAAATGGTTGCATTGAAACCATACACATACACTGAAGAGTCAAAAAAATTGGTATAGGCGTGAGTATGTAAATAACAGAGGTATGGAACCAATCAGAGTAACGCGATGTGGTCGGCAGCTAGATCAGTTACTGGTGCTACAATGGCATTCTATAGAGATTTAAGTGAGTTTGAACGTGGTGTTACAGTTGGCGCACGAGAGATGGGACATAGCATCTCCTAGGTAGAGATAAATTTGGATTTTAATGTACGACCATTTCACGAATGTACCGTGAATATCGGGAATCCGGTAAAACATCACATCTTCGACATTGCTACGGCCGTAAAAAGATCGTGAAAGAACGGGACAAACGACGACTGACGAGAATCATTAAACGTGACAGACGTGCAACCCTTTCTCAAATTGGGGCAGATTGGATTTGTGGACTGCCCTGCAGGATTCATGGTGTTGATTGCCTCCTGCATACCTTCAGACAACAGTCGAGTCCATGCCACGTCGTCTTGTAACACTTATGCTAGCTCTATGGGTCGGAAAAGGGGGGGGGGGTTGGTGGCTACACGATATTTGGCAAGTGTACAAGGTTTTTTGGCTCTTCAGTGCATTTCACTAGTAGTTCATTTGGAAGACAGCGATACCTTAAAAATTTTTGTCATATCTCTATAACCTCATAATAGCGGCAATTTCATAATTTAAGTTTAGAAAATCACACCTGAAGAGAAATATGACCAATTCCAGTAAATGCTTTTAAGTTTGCAGCAAACTTTGCAAGAAATTAATATGCTAAGTCACAAAATTATACGTTCGTCATTTTTTAAGATACTCTGGGCACACAGACATTTGACATCGTATTTTCGGAACAAATAAACCACGGCCAAATATGGCATAAAATATGTGCTACGTTAAACAAAATTTAACACACATTAATTTAAATAACCAAACGCTTTCATTCTAACCGGCGGGTTTAATAATATTCCACGATGTTATAAAAATTTAAAGGTACAGTTAGACAAACTTAAACCAAATATTTATTACAGACAGTATCTACCTGAATTTTACAGTCAGTTAATCACTAATCAATTACTTGCCATTTTGTAACAAAATGCTATTCTCTATATAATAATTGAAGTCATTTTATAATCTACCTATAATAATCTTGTGAATTTTTCATAGCAATAGAAATATTACCTTCATAGACCACGAAATATATAATTTTGGATGGCAAAATTATTTAATTTAACATGCTGACTATTATGAATATAATTAAATATTACTCAATAATTATTAGTACGTATCGGGTTTAAACGTGTCATCCATGCATTTATTATAAACTAGCGACATCTCTATAGTTCACACTTTGAAAGATGATAGCTGACATTTAAATAAGTTACAAAACTGCGTGTTTTCTCTCAGAAACAAAGCAAACTACTTCCTCCGTGCAATATGTAATATGTGAGGTTACCTATAATGTTTTATTAAGCACTTTCTACATTTCAAAGGCGTGTTTTCTTCCCGTAGTTGTATATGCCCTACTTTTGGTACCGTTAAATATACGTCAACCCAAATTGTGTGCTGAATTACCAGCGATATAGAATAATAAATTACAAGTAACTGAATTATCTGTAACGAATAAACTGCATGCTATTAGAGGAATAATCGTTGCATTAAAAAAAAATTGTAATTATTAATTGTTTTAATTACTTCAATAGTTATCGTTACTTTTCAGTATTTGTTTTATGTTAATGGTATGGAAAAACTGTCAAATTATAATTATATTTGGCCTAAATGATTATATTTTTATAAATTTAGCTGTGTTCCAAAGCCAAGCTTTTGTGTTGGAGTATTGATACATGCAGCGTATCAGTTCCATACGCTTTTTTTTATTGGGTAATTATTTTGCCAACTATTGCACTAATTGAATAAATTTTTTATGGGGGAAAAGATATTCTTTCTTTAAAACCAGGCCGCACTAGATATATCAGTTTTAGATTGCAATTATTTCGTAAAAAAAAAATTTTGAAATGTTAACATAGTCATGTTTACCAGTTTTGTAAGTATTCTGTTTAAAAAATAGCAAAAATTATTTAAATTCTCTAAAATAATATAAATTCTCGGTTCTTTAAATTTGTATTTTATTTTATGTTTTGCAAACACTATGTAATTATTGCAAATTAATTGCGGAAATGGTAAATAATTCTAATCTACTTGAAAATTTATTGCATTATATTTCTAGAATTTATAAATTGGCAATTGCAGTAAATTATATTTCAATAATCTAATTGTAGTTGAATTCAATAACAATTGACCAGTACTTTACACATCGCTACTAGTTACTTATTGTTTGCTATAAAGTCTGTCGTTAAAAAAATCAAGAGTTGGCCATTTTTATAGCGGTTCCAAAAAAAATATTGAAGCAAACATCATATTTCAGAATCTTCTTAGTTATTACGAAATTTTGTGAAATATTCCTTGTGTTTAGATATTTATAAACCTTACATGATCCTACTTATTCTCCAGTTGCAACCTACCTTGGCCCAACGGTTGGCATTTAGTTGGAAAGTTTGGCCTGGTACACACTTATCAGTACAAATTTAGCACAACGTAATATGCCAACAATGATTTGCTGCCATGAAAATTTTATGATCTTACCTAATGTTCATCTGCCAACAACGCTACTTAATCTGAAAGTGCCAGAACTTATCGTAGGACGTATTATTTATTATTTTTATATTAAATTAGTTGGTTGATGGTTGGTAAAAATGTATAAACATACTGTTGGTAATTCGGATGTATTTTTATGTTGGACCAACGTTGTGCAGCCACCATTGTATGTCAAATTTTGGAAGAAACGTTCTGGTTGTCAATAATGCCCCTTTCTTATGTTTTTTGTAAGCTTCGAAGGTTGTTCAAGAACTGGAATCCTTTCATGTAATATTTTTAGTTCGGTACGTGTTATGTAATTGTTGGTAACACAACGGCGTTTTTTAAATTGGGCCAGCATCTTGTAACCAACATAAAGCCAGCAACAGAAATAACCATATTTAAAATGGAATAAAACTTAAATTTAGAATTTTATTAGATGATGTTATTTTCAATACAAATATTATTTAAAATATATTTTGCTGGTCATGTACGGTTACTTGTTGGACAACATACTGTCGGCATTTTATGTATACTTTCGTTGGCCCAACATTCTAATACTATCATAATTTCACTAACACGAAAAAAAGATATAATGCACAAAAACAATAATATTCTCAGCATATAAAAAATTATCCAATAGTACTTTTACTTTAAATTCTTTTTAGTTTTTAATGTGAATGTAGTGAACATAACAGTGGCTGACGAGTACTTCTTGCTGTGTTTAGTCAACATTGCTTTACAAACATTATGACAACATATGTTATATTTCATATATTACAAATAAAAAATTTATACAAGACATTTTATTTACTAGATTTTTGAGAATTTATTTCTTTAGGCCAATAATGCATAGAAAATATAGATTGTATAATTTGTTGTTTGTTAGTTCTAAAATTAAATGTTTTAACTGCTAGGATTTCGTATATTTGGTAAAAACATACCTTTTCTGACATTTTATTGGTAAAGTTAGAAATATGTTGTATTAGAATCCAAATATTTACCCAATATGTTGTAGAACAATTAGTTATTTGTCCTGAATCCATCATTAATTTGAGATAAAATTTAGAGAAATATTTATGGGATGTACTATCTCGAAAAGAAATTATTTTACATGATTGAAGTAAAAAATTTTTAAGTGACATTTGAAATATATAAATAAAAACTTCAATTACTAATAAATATAAACATTCCATTAAATTTTGTAACATTTAAAGCAATTAATATGAAAATAATGTCTGAATTTGGAAATAATTAATACTGGAATTAAGTATAATATTTTAAAAATGAAATTTCTTTGTTGTTGATATGAAGTCCTATAATGAGTTTTATGTTATTTTTGAATAAATACTGGCTATATTCATACGTATAAATTCTCATAACAGTTTCTCGCATATGCATATAAGAGGAAGGTATCACACAAGTTTGCGTCTTATTTATATGTATATATTGAAAGCTTTGAATCTATACGTATACATATAAATAAGACGGAATATATTAATAGCTTTGAATCAACAAAAGGATTAAAAATAAATGCGCCATTATGGATATCGTGTGAGGCATAACCCTAAGTACGTACATTTTGCTATAGGATGATAGTTTAACACAGTTTAAAAGGATTAAATGGTGATGTATCAATACCTTATTTAATAAAACACATTATAGTTAACGCAAATGGTAGCAAATATTATTACTTCTCTGCAAATGCAGAGGTATAGTGTGATGTAGTGGAGAGGAATCTGGACTAGTAACTTAAAATTCTTAAGAGTCACGCCCACCTCACTCCAAGTACATTTTTGGAATATATATTGTAAAGACAATAAACAAACTTGGTACATGCAGGAGTATTAAAATTTTTAAACTATTGGGTAAAATTTATTTAAAACATAAGTAACCAATGATGCTAGAACGTCGTTTATTTGTTGGCATTAGATATGTTGTAAAACGTTTTTCCACCATATTAGTAATGTTGTAAACTCTATGTAAACTTATGGTTGGTCAATGGCTTGGCAATGGTTGGTGTACAATTTAAAAAACTACTTTGGGGTAACGTAGGTTCGAGCGTCGTTTTGATGTAGCCAATGTTCTATTTCCAACGTTCGGCCAAACTTTGAGCAAAGGTTTGTCCAATATTGGCCCAAACAAAACTTGCTTCTGAAGCTGAGCCTTACAATACCAATTGTTTATTTATTCCAAGTTGGTGTAAAAGAATATAAACTTAAATTCACTAAGGTAAATTATTATTTAAATGTTTGCTAAACTTTGATAAAAATATTGTTTATATTTAATTCTATAAATTCTAAACTATGTTATAAAAAAAAATTAACTATAATTTTTGCTAACAAAAAAAAATTATTTTGCACCTTTTGTACCAATCGTAAACTATATTGAATGTTATTAATAAATAATACGTTAAGATATTAAAAAATGCTTTATCCAGTTTTTAATTATTCTTTAGAATGGCAGTAGAAAGAAAGTATCTCTTAAAGATAGTATTTGTTTCAATTTTTAAAATGATAAATCGTATTATTTACTATTCCGGTGGTTTTATAGATATATTGAGATAAATATAAATTATACTTTAATTTTAAAGACACCAAGTACTCAAATTCTTTAAAAGCTGGGTTTCTTCTGCAACACATATTGTGTGCCAAAAGATGGAGGAATCAGTTACTTATCTCCTTAGTTCTAAAAAACCTAATTACCGCCTACTGGTGGCATCTCTACACGAACATACGTCCATGTAGGTAAAACCAAATCAAAATAACCGCATAAGACCTGTGCCCTCTAAAGTGCCCCTTTTGTCCCCCAAATAATACTTGCATCATCCTTTATATTCCGTAGTTTTGTGAAAAAAGTGTTAAAATATTTGCAGAAATCGAAAATAATAATATCAAAAGTTATAACATTAAGATTGAAGTTGACAGCAGTCGATTCGAAATCAACTAGTGTGCTTACTAACATCATTATTATGTTATGCTCCTGTTTTCCCATTTTGCGAGCACCATGATTTCCTTGACCCATTCCAACTACGATATTATATTAAGTGCCAGATTACTACTATGCCCCGTTTTCCATCACGGTTCACCTCACTTTGCTAGCAAACCAAATACTTTATAATACAAAGGATCTTTACATTGCTTAACCCCTATAAAACTTGAACCAGCACACAACTCTTAAACCAGATACTCTTCTTCGTAGAAAGATTAGGGGCATTTTGGCATTACGGATACCTGAGTAGGAGCCAGGCGCCGGCCGGCCGCCATGTTGACGTCACCCGACCACTTTTTTGGACCCAGGTGACCTTTAACCTTAACCCGTGACCTTGACCCTGTAAAAGTGACATTGGATAACCCTGAACCCAATAAAATCCAAACAAATTTAGTTAAATTTTAAAATCCCAAGAAATAAAAAATAAATAATTAACAACTAATTTAAAACCTACATTTAAAGATGTACGTGTATAAAGCCCTGGGTTCGTTCACTGGTGTATCGACTAAGCTCTCGACACTACCAGCCCTCGCCAGGTCAACAAGTTTCCATTACGACAGTCATATTGAATTCAGGTGACCTTGGCCTTGAACTTGAAGACATGTGCTTGAACTTGAATAGCCTTGAAACCAAAAACTTCTAAAAATCCCACAAAATATAAATATAGTAAAAAAATATAAATAATTAAAACATTCGAAAACTATATAAAAATACATAAAATTTAATTTAAAAACTTGCATTTCTGGAGTTTTCCCAGCACCACGTCAAGCAGACGACTTACCCCCTCCACTCCCCTAACCAATAGTCATTACATTGTATGCAGTCATCTTGGTTTTTTCGATTTTCATTGGTTTATACATTGCTGGTGAACACCATCTTGGTTTTCTCGTTTTTGAAATTGTTTATATTTTTATAAAGGACGCCATCTTGGTTTTCTTTGTTATTTGTTATTACTGGATGAAGCCATGTTAAATTTTTCTACTCTAATTTTTTTATACAATGCTGGAGGGCTCCATTTGGTGTTTTCGTTTGTCATATGTTTATACAATGCTGGAGAACGGCGTCTTTGATTTCACATGTTTTCAACACCTACGTGGCGCTTGTGTATTAATTCACCCACCGGGTGAGTTGTTGATTTGGCCACCAGGCAGCAGCCATATTTGTTTATGTTTTTTTTTAAGTATAGGTTGCGCTGCCGGCACCCTCGATGTTGGATTCTATTTTCAACACATTAGGTCACGTTAATATCTCAATTTCGCTGCTAGGCGAGCTGTATGAATCCAACCACTCTCTCGGTCCATACTCTTTCAGAGAAGCAGAAGGAACTCTATAACTAACTGAACACATATTGCTACATATATATATAAGATGTATTTACTTACTTATTATACACGTTATATGTTTCTAACTATTTTGTAAATTCAATCTTTACATTTCTCAAATGTTTGCAGAACATGGATAGTAGCCAACAATCTAATGCTTTGTATCCCTATTCCTTCAGTTTACTAATGATTGAATATTTATCAACAACGCGCGAGAAATACCCACATTTTTGAAGGACAATCAAATATCTCAGTCTATCAACAAGTTCATTCCGGCATTTGGGAAATAGGTAGCCAGTATTCTCGGAGTCTTCTGCCTTCTTCGCGTCACTCTTTGCAGCAAATGTGTTGTAGAGATGTAATAGTACATAGAAAAAACTCGCCATCACCGTATTCAACATTATCACTGTCTTCATGGTCTTTTTCATCTATGTGGTCTTCATAATCGTCTTCACTGCTTGTTTCATTCTTAAGATTATATTTGCTCTTTTTGTAGCAGTAGTTGTGTGTTCATCAGTATTTAGAGCAGACTGACCTTTTATTTCAAGTTTTGTGGACTACACACAAACGTCTTGCAAGTGTACATTCTGCGCAAACCGACTCTACTACACTTATTCCATCTTTAACATTAACTGTCTCATCATAATCACCTGTCGAATCGGTACCCATCAATGCAATATAGATATATATATATATATTAAAATAAAAGAGCCTCTCGTCTTTCGTACTTTTATATTTATACGTAGTGCTCATAGCCGTTAGGTCTTCCCGCGCTACGACCACCCAATCGTTGGAGAAGAGGGGCCACACCCTCTTATAGCAGGTGGCCCAGCCATTCACGCGAAGGAACCAGATCCAAAGCCCCAACCTGATTCACAAGTACGACCAAGAACACCTTACCACAAGGTTCTGAGACCTTCGTCCTCAGACACCAAGCGTGTGGCCTGGCCGGGGTTCTATCCATACTCCCAGTGTCTTTACAGGACACAACCGGGATGGATTGCCGCTCACCACCTGGTCTTTATTTTAGAAGGGGAGTATCTCTAGACCTTCTCCAGCAAACGAAGTTAACCACTGCCAGAACGAGTCCAACCTCTAGTGATCGGTACACCAGAGAGGACCTCGATGCAGCAAGAGGTATTGCCGGAAACACTTGCTGACTCCCAGTAGACGAATATCATCTTTGCAGATCTCGGTATCTTCTCTCAATGTATCACCTTGCATAAACTGCATGTTGTTATTGTCGTAATGCTTCATCATGCGAGTTACCTCGTCGTCTGCTAACATTTTATATAATATATTAACAGGAGGTACCGAAGTCATCGCTTGCTGTTCCTCAGTGGGCGAAAATACACTACATTTATTAGCCTTGATGTGTTTATTTAAGTTATCACACCGAAAGAACTGCCTAGGACAGTATTTACAGCTAAAAATCACGCAAGATGGATTCTGCAAACAGCCATATACACTGAAGAGCAAAAAAACCTGGAATAGGCGTGCATATGCGAATAACAGAAGTATAGAACCAATCAGAGTAACGCGATGCAGTTGGCAGCCAGATCGGTTACTGCTGCAACAATGGCAGATTATCTTGGGAGGAGTCAGTCTGCAGGAGCCAGTATACAAAAGTCAATCGGCAGGAGTCAGTCGAAAGGAGTTACTCGGCAGGAGTCAGTCTGCAGGATTCATTCTGTAGTAGTTATGTGGAGAGGAAGGAGGCAGTCTGCAGAAGACTGTCTGCAGGAGTCAGTCGGCAGGAGTCAGTCGGTAGTAGTAAATTAAATATACGCATAAACGCTGATAAATGTAGCGTTTTTTCTTCCCCACTGTGTAATAGCATTTGATGACTTTGGTACCTCCTGTTAATACACTACATAAAATGTTTGCAGACGACGAGGGAACTCGCATGATAAAGTATTACGAGAGTCACGACATGCCCTTTATGCAAGGCGATGCATTGAAAGAACATACCGAGATCTATAAGGATTCGTCTACTACGAGTCAGCAATTATTGCAGGCAATACCTCTTGCTTAATCGATAAGTACCGATTCAGCAGGCGATTATGATAAAAGAGTTATGTTAAAGACGGAATGAGTTCTTTAGAGTCAGTTTGAGCAGAATGTACACTTGCAAGACTTTCACCTTAATTCTACGAAACTTGAAATAAACGGTCGTCAGCTCTAAATATTGATGAGCACACAACTACTGCTACAAAGGAAAGCAAATATACTATTTAGAATGAAACCGGCAGTGAAGACGATTATGAAGACAGCACAGATGAAAATGACCATGAAGACAGCGATAATGTTGAAGACGGTGATAGCAAATTTTTTCTATGTTCTGTTACACCTCTCTAACAAATTTGCTGCAATGAGTGACGCGAAGAAGGCAGAAGACTCTGAGAATACTGGCTACCTATTTCCCAAAGGCCGGAATGAACTTGTTGATAGACTGATATATTTGATTGTCCTTAAAAAACGTGGGTATTTCTCGGGCGTTGTTGATATGTCTTCAATCATTAGTAAACTGAAGGAATAGGGATACATATCATTAGATTGTTGGCTACTATCCATGTTCTGCAAACATTTGAGAAATGTAAATATTGAATTTACAAAATAGTAAGAAACATAGAACGTGTATAATAAGTAAGTAAATACATCTTATATATACGTAGCAATATGTGTTCAGTTAGTTATAGAGTTCCTTCTGCTTCTCTGAAAGAGTATGAACCGAGACAGTGGTTGGATTCATACAGCTCGCCTAGCAGCGAAATCGAGATGTTAACGCCACCTAATGTGTTGAAAATAGAATCCAACATCGAGGGTGCCGGCAGCGCAACCTATACTTGAAAAAAAACATAAACAAATATGGCTGTTGCCTGGTGGCCAAATCAACAACTCACCTGGTGGGTGAATTAATACACTAGCGCCAACTGTGTGTTGAGAACATATGAAATGCAATATGACGTACTCCAGTAATGTATATACAAATGACATATGAAAAACAAAGGTGATGTTCTTCAGCAATGTATACACTATTGACAAACTTAAACACCAAGATTGTGTCCTCCAGCAATGTATAAACAGATGACAAACGGAAAATCCAAGATGTGTTTTCCAGAAATGTGTAAACCACAGTTAAACAAAAAACCAAGATATCTGTATGCGATGGTATGAGAATTTGTGAGGATAGTGGAGCGGTCAGTCGTCAGCTGGGTGTTTTTAATGAAGTGAGAAGGGGGAGGAAGAGGCAACTCTAAAAATGCAAGTTTTAAAATTAAACTTTTAAATAATTTATATATATATATATATATATATTAAGTACTTAGAATTATTATAAAAATTTAATATTTTTGTGGGGTTTTTTTTAGAATTTTTTGGGTTCAAGGTCATTTAAGGTCACAGGCATAATATCAAGGTCAAGGCAACCTGGATCCAATATAGCCGATGAGATGGACAGTGGTTAACCTGGCGAGGGCCGGACGTGTCGGGATCTTTGTCAATCCTCCTGTCATCGAATCCCAGACTTCCTACATGTACATCTTAAAATAATTCTTTGAAATAATTTTTTGTGTTTAATATTTCTATTTTTTATTAATTTTTGTGGGTATTTAAAATTTTTTTGAATTAATATTTTATTGGGTTGAAGGTCATCCAAGGTCACAGGTAGAGGGTCAAGGTCAAGGTAAAAAGTTACTTTTATCCAATTTGGTGGTGGGGTGAAGTCACAACATGGCAGCCAGCCGGCGCCTGGCTCCTTCTTCGGCATCCGTTATGCCCAAAGGCCCATAATCACTCTACTCCTTTAATCATTTTTCCCGAACTCCCCAATATGTTTTTATCAGGGCTTCTATATTTAAACCTGACACACTAAATAAAACCACAGCAACCAAATGTTATCAGTTGTATATACTCATAACCACATGCTACAACATAATAAATATTGAATAACTCTGACATATAATGTAATCAAATTTGACCATATATAATTGAACATCACCATCCATAACAAAACGTAACAAAACATGGACATTAGTGAAGAAACATATGCAAATAAATGATAAATTTATTTTCATATATCTCATATCTACACGTTTTTGTAAGTTGCAGAAAACCCACAACATAACTGTAAAATGAAATAAGCAAAATGAGCCAATGTTTAGTGCTGTCAACAAATATGTCAGAAATATGAAAATGTTTCTATATAAACAAATTCTCCTATTTATTACAAGGGAAAATACTCAAGAACAACAGAATGAGCAACCAAGATATAATTATAATAGCGTTCAGAGAAATTATGTATACGAGGGTTATTCGGAAAGTAAGGTCCGATTTCCTATAAAACATAAACCATCACAAATTTTTTCAAAAACCTTTTTTATTTAATTCCTTACATGTTTCTCTATTTTTCTACATATTTTGTATATTTGTTTTAACATTTGTCATAACGTTCTACAAGTTTTTGTATGCCTAAGTCATAGATGTCTGCAGCCTGTGAGGATAACACGTCTGTAACTGCCTACATTCGGAAATTCCAATGCTAAAGTTCTAATTGTGAATCGCTGGTCTTCAGGAATCTTTTCGTCCGTGGCTTTGACCAAATCTTCTGCGATCACTGATGGTCAGCGTGATTGCGATTCATCATGGACATTTTCCCGTCCGTCCTTGAAAGCTCTCACCCACTTACGCACTTTGCTGTCACTCATCGCATTGGAGCCATACACTTGACTTATCTGTCGATGAACTTCCGCTGCTGAAACGTTCCTTGCTGTCAAAAACCGAATCACTGACTGTATTTCACAGTCGGCGGGCTGATCAATTGTTTTATACATTTTTAACTGACACTGTTAACAGCACACTTCAACAATACCAATGCAAATGGCGTCGTTTGACGAGCAAGGCATGCCGGGAGTCAGTGTGCATGCGCGTTACAATGTTCGCGCGACATTCGATTAGCTACGGGGATTTGGACCTTACTTTCCGAATAATCCTCGTGTGTATATATATATATATATATATATATATATATATATATATATATACATTTTTTTTTTTGACAAAACCATGAAGACAACATAAAACACATTGAGTAGAACGGATATGTACCCAAACGCAACAGTCATCCGTCGACAACAAACTGAAAGGTTTGGAGAACTCACACCCACTAACGCGCGCGCGCGCACACACGCACACACACACACATACACACAAACCGTGTTTTAGGATAACTTACAGGTGAATGATTTTAGACATGTTGTAACATTTAAAGTTGAGAGATGGGGAAAAACTTATTGTGAAGGAGAAACCAAATGCAGGAAATGAGATAATACTTCCAAATATCACCAAAAATATATCTTTTAGTAAATAGTATCACAGTGACCATATATTGTTAAACTAATCTTAAACAGTATTACCGGAAAGTACGTGAATTATAAATACGAAGTAATTATGAGAATTGCTAAAAATGACAACCACAGCAAGAGTGACGAATTTATTAGACCATAACCTAAATCAGTAAATGTGAACAACTATCATTCACAAGCAGCTAAAAAAGACGTCATCAGGCAGAGAGAGCTAAGAAACACGACCGACACGAATTACCTGATTTAAAATGGGTACACATTTTACAAAATATTACAACTTGTGTTCAAATGTTATATGTATATATATGTATATATATATTACTGTTGGGCCAGTTTTGAAAAAAGTTACACCTTTTTACTCAAATGGAATCAAATTTAACTAAGCAAAATCTTAAACGGCGAAAGTATTTAAATATTACTAAACAGACAAAATATTACTAAAAATTACGAAATATAACACTTTCTACAACTTACAATTAAATTTGTTAAAAATAAATAACATATTATTAAACGAGATTGCTGAAGATTGATAAGTGTTATTTGCTTGTTAATGTGTCGAAACACGATTGAGCAACATTTAAGATGCCAACAATCGCCAAACATGTTCAAATGTAATTGAATGTGGCTGAAAATAAGCGACTGTAATTTTTAATATTACCCAATATTTACAGATGTGGAAGAATTTATATCTTGTTAATAAAATATAACAAAAAAAAATAATTTTTGTAAATATATAAATACATTGCGCTTTCACTAGACAATTAGTCTTTAAGATCGAAAATGTGAAAATTGTTATGTCTCGTTTCGCCGACTTCGGAACTATACTGACAAATACAAAAAATGCTGCCGTATATGTGAGCAAACCAACGAGGCCAAATGGAAACGAAAGTTAGTCTCATATATCCAGCCGTAACCGCATGCGGCCAAACCTTACCAACTCATATTAAATATATTAAGAAACGATCAAAGATCACTAGGTTAAAAATTGCTTGACTAACATGATTTCAAATGAACAAATGTAACCAAAAGTGGCCGAAAAAAACCGAATCTGGCCCATGATAACGGAGTGCATAGGAATGAGACATTTTATAATCAAAGGAAAAAGGATCTTTCTTAATAAAATCGAATAAGGTCAAACACGACTAAGTATAATGAAATGGAAAAAGACTCGGTCAAATACATGTAAATAGTCTAACTCTTTGTGATAAAGTAGAATATAATTAAAGTTCAGCTAAGATCTTTGTATATTATTAGGTGTCCTCCATAAATTGAAAAGTGATTTTATTATTATCTGAGAATATACAAATAGTAAAAAGAATATTATTTATTTTTATGGGAATTACAGTATAGAATACATCTATATGTGTAACAGTGTCGGAATTAATTACGACAATTTTATTTTTGTTGCACGCCAAAAGTGCACGAACTGACATAACCTGGAGCAAGGAAGGGCTAACAGAAATGATTGCATGTTATCTTTGCACTCCTCAGGCAACGAACATGCGTTCACATTTGTAGTCCCGATATCTTGATTTCACTATTGTTTTCTTGCAAGATACCTAATAAATGTCCTGCATTCCAGTCCATATTATTTTCTGATGAATGTTTTTACTTAATTTCACTATCCAGGAAATAAACAGTTAAAAAATATTCACTGTATAATTAATACCGTAAGAAAAAAATTTCACGAAGGTTCTTTTAGTATTTTTAAGTAGACATCTCACAAAAAAAGTGTAATTTTAAAGTAAGAAAGTTTTTGACAAACGTCGTTCAAGTAACATAATTGTAATATCGTTATAGATAACGTTACCATAGTAATCTATTTTTAATGCGCTGAAAAATGTGACACTGTGAAAGTGTTAGAATTACAAATCTGCTTCATTTATGACTCTTGTAACTTTTTGTGTTGTTGGGACAATAATAATCCGATTTCAGCGAACATACATTTTAATTTTTCCACTTCGAATAAAACGTTTTGACTTTGAATGTTTCCGTATGGACTGTAGACAATATTGTAAGTAGTACAGTCGGTTAACGAAGAAGGAAACGGTATCTAAATGTAGCATTGCATCCGACTATACTAATTACATTACTCATGAAAAAATAGTAAGTTACATACTACAAAAATTGTTACAAATGTACGATTTATAATGTATATGATACAAGACGGCGTGTATATTGTGAGACAGAATTTTTTTGAAAGAGTTTACCTTTTAAAAGAATATAAAATAAATAAATATGATTCTAGGTATAACAAAAATGTAAGATTATTTCCTCTTTGGATGCTTCAGAAATCATATTCTGAAAAACAATCGCCAAGCCATACCATCATAATAACTACTCTGGTTGTAATAAATATAGTAATATTAAAATTTACAATTACTTTTAGTAATGGGTTTATGAACATTCAATTTATCCACGAAAATTACCATTTTTATAACTTATAATAAATTACAGAAAATCTGTTATTGAAAATATTTCCTAACATTAGAACCAATATTTTGTTACATACGATCATAAAAATTACCATGATTGCCCCACTTAAATGTTACGTTATAGATGTGCTTTCTGAAGCATCAAAATAGAAACACTTTTAAGGTTTTATTAAAAAGAGTAATTCTTTATATTGATTTTCAAAAATTCAAATAAATCCTGGCAAATATATATATATATAATAAATCCTACCTTTCCGACAATATTTGCAATGTTTTAACTATTACATATTTAATGAGTTCTGCATTCTGTACAGTCAACTGCAGTTCTGTAATGTAGGCCACGTTCTTCTATGGCTCCCCCCTACCTAGAGCTATTTCCCGCGTTTGAGGCCGTGAAGCGCGGGAGCAATAAGGGTGACACTGCCATTCGCTTCAAATGCGCCATTGCCGCTAAGCGCAAGGCTCTGTACTGGCGTGCGTTGTTCTAGTCGCACTGCGTGTGACTATGCGAATTTCAACTGAGTCCCTCTTATTTAGTGAAAGTCTTTAGGAATGTTGAGTGCAGGGAACTTGAGTAGTTCTGTATGCGTCTGTTGCGTATATTTTGAGATACAGCTCTTTTGGCTATGTTGCGGTACTCCGAAATGGCGTTTCGAATGTGCGTGGCGTCTAGAAAGCACTCAACAGCCCTCGTCCCAAGTGTGTGTTCTTTTCGTAGGTGAGTACATGAGACGCGCGTTTAGTTGTTCCGTAGAAAAACGAGTATAACGAACACTATGCAGCGCAGTTGCAGCGCCAGGCAGGCGGGAGCCTAAAGTAACCGTGAACTATCGTAATAAATCTGACCAGCCCTGTGTCGGCGTGCACCACGCCAAGCTTCCAAGAACGGTGCCTTACTGCCTGGCACTACGGGCCGTGGTTAATACCCGCACCTGGGACTGGGGTCGTCGCTCCAGAAAGGGAGGTGCGCGCATGTTATTACGCAGTCACGCACACAGTTTGAGCCTAACTGCCGCAGCGGTAATCCCTCTGCCAGGAAACCCCGTCACTTTACAACGGCGCCCATCCATCACAGCTAAGTAAGTACACGAAACCGAAACAGTTTTGTGTGTTACAAACTCCTGCGGCTAAACCGGCAAAATGGCCAGATACGTTCCTCAGGTTATCCACCTAAAACCAAAGGTAAACCGTAAAAGACGAGCTGTACAAAACTAAACTCGCGCGCATTCAAGATCAACACAGTCAATAAGCTAATTAGCAAGCTTATTTCGAATGTCAAGGTCTACTTGTTGGTTTATTTAAACTTGCATATTTTCTGCCCGAACTCGTAGCGGACGTGAACCAGGAGTTTGCACGTCATGTGGATTTTCGGGTGTAAACATAACGATGGCGGGCATGATGAAGCGCAACGCACACTGTAAGCGGGGAACGGGACAAACAACGAGGACATTGGTAAAGATGCCAAACTACAGTTGTGCTCTTCAACAACAAGCAACCTGCTCTGCCTTCATACACATTGCATGCGAGTTGTGGAGAGATTTGGTGGGTTCTTAGCAACGAGGTCGTGAGAGCCGATGAGGGTGGAACGAGGTGGATATGGAGCAGTGGCGGAATGCAAGGGCGGGAAAAACGGGAGATCGCCAAACAAAGCCGTTGCCTAGCGTCATCGTCCGGCACGACTCCCATTTGCGAATTTGGTTCACCTGGGTGGGAGGCGAGCGCTCTATCCGCCACACCACCGTGACCCCCTGCATACGTGTAAATCAACAATGATGTAACCCCGAACATGTGAAATGCTGTTACAACGAACAACTAGGTGTGATCTAATCCGTTCTTTCTCGGTAGAATTAGTTTACCGAGATAATTGGTGTCTTTGTAGTCATCAAACAATGCACGTGCGTGCGCAAGCGCGAGCAAGCTTGCACTCATACACACACTTATACATACATACACACACATAGCAGTGAAAGTGATCTGATAAGTCTGTTTCTCCTTTCGAATTCAACGATGTTTTTAAATTACTTCATTCATAACGTTTATTTATGGTATTCAATGTGTTTTTGTGAATGTAAGTTTTACACTGTTCCGTCTATCCGGAATTTCCAAAGTAATGTTTTAGTTGTGTGCCTATCGAAAGTATGATATTCCTAACAAAATTGTTCCGATATGAAATATATGAATTTATGCTCGAAAAATTGAAAATCCTGCTTGTTACAGATCAGACCAATATTTCATACTTTTTCATTTTAAGCGGAGAAACCTTTACGTTGTATCGATGACGGGCCACAAAAAAAATTTCAATAATTTTTCAAGGAAGGTTAAAAATGCAAATATTAATAAAATTTATTTATTTATGTAACTGAATGGTAACTCGCCCTTCAGGCTTCTAAGCAAATTATAAATTCATGACGGAAGAGAAAACGATTGAAATGTTACCAATTCAGAATTGAAAAAAAAAATGCGTAACTAGTAAACAAACGATAGCAACTGCCGCGTAATATTAATTTCAAGGACTTGCAAATTTATAATTTAATTTTTTAAACGTTAGACAGTAAATATGTTTTATGTCAGTGATTCAAAGTTTATTGCAGCCACGAAGGCTGTAGATAATGGCGGGGAAAATTTGCCGAGTTCGCTGTTTTCGTAATAGATCGGTAAAGCGGAATTAGGCACGCAACGTTTTCTTAAATCATCTGGTCTAACAGACACTTGTCTCGAAGTCATTGGAGCTGAAATACACATGATATAAACTTACTTTAAACTATATTTCACATCGGCTCTCAAGACCACGATATTAAGAGCCTCCGAAATCTCTTCACTAGCTAACTAAATTTCGCTTGGCCTTTATTAACTTATCTAACATTCATTGGACAGTGCGCATGCCCTCATAAAAACCTAAATCACACGTACGATCTCTAAATGAATAGTCTTATTCTTTGTAAGAATTTTGCTCCATAACCTAACTCTTGTAAATTTATCTGCATACAGACTAAAGCATGAAAGACGTTTCATGGAAAAATAGATTTGTCGCACCCTGCATTTTATGATTTATAAGTTCAAATACAGTAAACAAAAATTTTGTTTCTTCTACCCAAACTAATAACTGTATAGCAATGCCGGTTACTTAGACCTCTATGTTGTGAGAATATCTTGAGCAAAATCATTATTAAAGATCTGAAAAAAAATTTTTATTACGTTTGATTACGAACAGTACTTAAATATTCACAACCAAAGCTTATTTTTCTTTATTCTTTTACATCAGTTTAGGGTATATTTACAAACTAAACAGCGGAAACAATAGTTTTTACTAACAATGTACTCATAGAACCTCTTTTTACTTAATATTTAAATAACTACAAGGATGTTCATCAAAATGTTATTACTATGCCAAGATGACAAAGTAAAAAAAGATTTAGTAGAAAGGGCGAGAAATCAACTGAAAAACTGCATTATAGTTCATTGGCTTTCACGTAGAGTCTATGATACGTCTGATTCGCGTGCCTATGTCACCCTTAGCATTCCCGCGCCTCTAGTATTACAACTTACGAAATTCCGGTTTTACAGCATCATTATCATGCTCACATCATGCAGAATAAAAGTTATATCGCTGGTACCAAAAATAAACGTATCTAGAGTAGCCTGACCTGGAAAGAGAACTATGTTTTTTTATGTTGTGTGAAGTTGCACTTGGTGCATAGCAACAACGTAATTCATATACAGCTGCTGTGCTCTTAGGGCTTGTTGGTGCGGCATAAATGTGATGTACCCTCAGAAGTAAGGTAAATTATTCACGAAGAATCAGTATCAGTTCTCCGGTGTCACTAAGGTCACAGCTACAGCACTAGCTCAATCACAAAAATTGTTTAAGTGCAATAATTATCAGGAATTGTAAGAAACATATAACTGTGGTGTATATTGACTTTTAATGAACATATGTACTTTACCGCCAGGTTTTGTGTGGGAAAATATACATTTACACTTTAGTAACATAAATTGTAGCACTGTACCCATTTTCACAAATAATTACACGGTTTGCTGGGAATATTTATAGTGCTCTACTACTAAATTACTGAAAAACGAATACAGAACTTTACAAAGTCCTGAAATGATAAAACACAAGTTATATGTTTCCTCAGTTTACGATGTATAGCACCTATACACTCTTGTTTACAGACTGCAGTGCGTGTTGGAAGACCCCTAGCAGCAAAACACCCTGTAACTAGGGCGTGGAAACACGGTAGTTAAACTGACAAAAATAATCCTACGGAATGTAGGTCCATATAATTCTATCAAGTAGTACAGTTGGGCGAGGGTTGTTACCAGTTTCGAATACCCTCTCAGATACAACTCCAGTCCCACCCATGCGCAGTAATCGTACAGGGCAAGTGATTTGACTAAAACATTTGAATGTGCCTTTGGCTGCAAGATTAGTGTATGGGCTGACATTGATAAATTGATGTTTCTCATACCCTTAATATTGCACAAATTGCAGAGGTAAAGAATTTATAGTAGTAAGCCAAGTTGCTATAGATGCTGGTGTTTAAATGTATATTTCATGTTTAACTATAAACATCTTACAGCTTATATTACAACTTGAGAACGATTTTCACTTTTTATGAGGTACAGCCTGCAGTTTTCTCATAAATATTCGGAATAGCATTTGCAAATTGAAAGTTAACTAGGCCTTGCTATTTGTTCAGTGGGCATTGTTAATCCGCCAGGGACAAAAGGGCATTGTAGGCAGTGGCTACCCATAACATAAATCGAGTATTTTGTTGCTATGCGTGTCGCCACCGTATCCATTGCAGAAGGTGTGTTAGCCAGTGCCAAAAAAAACTCATTTTCTTTAAAAAGTAACTTCAGTACTATGTGTTACTTGCCACGTCTCTCGGAGCATTTAAGGAATTGTTTTTAAGGTTGCATCCAACTGGTCCATCAGTGATGGTAAAGTCTGTTCACGGTAAAATAGCCACTTTTGAAATCAACAATTGATAAATTTCACCGTCCCCACCTGTGTTTATTTTAAGGGGCATGCAGACTGGCATTTGCCCACTAAAGTAGATAACGACGGAGGGAAAGTAGTTGAGTTTCTTAAAATTTAACAAAAAGTATCATTTAAACATTTGTGAACACTGAAATTATTTCTCTTGCTTTCTGTTTTTTGATGCACGTAAGTAAAAGAATTGGCAGATTTTAAAACTATTTACTTTGCTAATAAATTCAAAATTTCACATTACTAACGCCCGAATAAAGTGATTATGCCCGTAGCCATGTGTTAGTTGTACGTATGGTGGAAGAATGGACAATGTGCATAGAAGTAGATTCTAAGCAAGGATTTCACAAGAGCTTACTTTACCATGAACAGACTTTAATTGATTTACGTATAGTAGCACTGTGCCGGTTACTCAAGTGTATTAATTTCCAGTAACTCGCATAGAGCAGCGAGGTCGAGAAGAGTGGAGATGTCGTTGCAGAGGATTTCGCGTGCTAATTGGTGGTCTTTGCAATGCGGTTGGAATTTAATAGCGACGCCACGCCCTCGTCGCTTGGGCATGTATCTCCGTAAACAACGCTGTACGAAACGAATTTCTTGCGTTCCTTCTTGACGTCTTTACAAGCACAGTTTGGACAGCTGCTAATCCTGTTCAGAAATTGCACCATTATTCTTATTTCACAAGCGACAGTAGTAATTTTTTTTATCGGAGGACGAAATTTTAGACTAAAAGTGTTTCAAAGTATTTCATTAAAAATTATTTTTTTTATTTACAGACGGTTTGCCGTTCAGAAAGTATATTTGGAATCTCTCTTCGGAAAAATCTCTGGCCACAAGTGTCTATAGTTTTATGCATAACTTGATTGACAAAAGGAAATTTGTTGTTAAATACCCAACTTAGAAAATACTAGGCGTGAAGTCATTTATGATAATGATGTACCTATTATTTTATTTTCCGAAAAGACAGAAACTGTTATTTTTTTCAGTTTTACAAGAAGAAAGTTCTTAAAAGTCTTAGTTAAGAAATGTTTTATGTTTCAATTTAACAATATTACGATCTGCAATACGTCTAATGAGCATGGATGAGTTGTCGTGTGTTATACGGATGCATGCATATAGGATAAAAATAATTTTTATATTATGCGGTCTTTTAGTGTAATAAAAAATTTATCATAAATAATTAAGCTACCGTAATGAAACACATTATATAGCAAATATAATTAAAGTAGATATTTAAATATATATTTGTGTTGGTAAACATATAAAAAGGAAGAAGAATAAATCTTTATATGAATAATATAAAGCTAATATATTATATGACTTGCACAACATTCTTATAATACAATTTCCTCAAAGAATTAAAATTTTTGCATTTTTCATTTTTAATCCAGCACATTAAGTAAAGGTGAAGACTCCCAAAATTCTAGCTGCTCACTAAGGCGAGAATATGTTGTGTGTGTATATATACACTTTTTTCTCATTTAAAAACTTTATTTAGTCAAATTTCTTGCCGCAAATTTATATAATTTTTATATGTTATTGTTGATTGTCTATACAATTGAACTACTCATGTGTTACAGAAGTTATTCTTTGCAAAAAAAAATCATTCTCTCAGTTAAGGTTTCGTCTTGAGATAAGAGCTAATATAAATAAACATCTTAGCCTTTAAGAAGAATTTTAGGCTTGCCAGCTAACTGAAACGGTAGACGTTTAATGTTTTTCAGAATCGGTGCATAAACATATTTTTTTCTTCAGTGACTGGCTGTATGGAACAGGATGTTTCCGTATTCATTTTCCCAGGAGGACTTCTAAAACTAAAGACAATTATTTTTAATGAAAATATTCTTTATTGGCGTGTTCGAGAAGGAATATCATAGGGTTTATACCATTCAAATTCACTAACTCAAATTTCTCATACTTTTTATTTGGTAATAGATTTTTTTTTTAAGTTCAGGTCCCTAGGATTACACAAATTTTACATTTTGATTAGGTGTAGATATCAGATAAATGATTCAACACTTAAAAAGAGAATGGTATATCTATTGATCTTCTTTACATGAGTTAACAAAAGAGTATTAAATTTTGTTCATGCATTATCGAAAACTATTTTGGAAGTTGGATAAGGACTAATTATATCTTCTTAATAAAACCGTTAAACAGTTTTTATTCGAAATTACACTTTTGTTAAAAGTCATAGTTTATCAAAACATGTTAAACCACATAACATTTGAAAAACATTTGTGATATATGGACTGTTGCAAATGACATACTGCTATTTACTAACAAGGCGCTAAAAATATGGCTGAAAATTCACCGAGGAAAAATAGAGATTACAAAAAATATAGACTGAAATATACAATTTCCATATACTTTAGTTAATGTTTGGATTAAATAAAGTGAGAAAAATGCTGCCAATTTCTGTTTAGAAACTCTGTATTGTTCACAACAAAACACTGTGATATGTTTCGGCATTCATTGAAGGATACTTTAAAAACTACTTTGAATGGGATATTTCACCCAGTGCGTGCAGATATTCTGGCAGTGTTTTCCAGTACACGAATACTAGTCATTTACGTCTGTGATTTAGTATATTTAAATACTGTGCTTACATATTCACGGTGAACAGAGACATGACTCAAGAAAGTGTACAGATGTCTTAGTTTACAGAGAACAACTTTCATTTTGTCATGCTGGGAACTATAGGTCTAACGTTTTTTTGTATCGTACTTAGGAGGTATGCTTAACAGTTTATTATTTCATAATATCCCTTGGAAATGATTTAAGCACTTACGATGAGTTCCCCAAACTTTTTTTACTTGGAGGACCAGCATTTGATTTCCGGGTCGCTTGCTTCCACAGACCCCATTCGTTTGGGAAGACGACATGCGACAAAACAAAGAAAATAAAATTCAGGCAGAAAAAGAACGTTGCATTCAAAAGAACACACACCACGCTCCAAAGAGCAGAGTGGCTCAATCTTTGAGTGCTGACAATTGCTTGGTTTACATATGGGGGAGGAAGTTCGGTTGTATATGTGTAAGGGTACAATTGATGTAAATGAAAAGTATAAAATTGCCAAAATATACATTTATAGGTAAACCACATAAATGCAACTGCGAAATGCGCAATGATAGCGCTCAAATAAGAGTCGACAAATTAACAGCATTTAACAAACAATTTAAAACTTTGCACTCTGTACGCATTTATTGGCATTTAAGACAAGCTAGAGTTGTGTCACTTATATCACCCATCTTAAGAATAACATTTCTATTGGTCTCTGTTTTTACACGTACCAAAGTTATGTTGGTTCATTCCATATTAGACACACTGGATGAAGTTTAATACTGGCTGACTGTCAGTCAATGGACAGTCGATTTAAGTGTCTCCCAATCAAATTATTTTCATACGTAAAATGAAATACAATCTATATGGTTTACTTCAAGTGTTATAAAATTTAAATTTTTTTTTGCACAGTAGTTAGTATTGATGTGTTCTGAGGTTCTTTCAAAATCACCGCAAGCACAAACAAAACGACGAAACTACAACCATTCGAATTTAGTTTTCAGTGGCAGAGGAGTGAGTGGAGAGATTTGGGTGGCTCTTATCAGCTACGTCTTGAGAACCGATGAGGGTGTTAAGGTGAGTATGACGCAGCACTAAAATGAAATGGTGGGAGAAACGGGATAACCCCGAGAAAACACGCCAACCAGTGGCATCGTCCGGCACAATTCCCACATGCGAAAATCCGGGAGTGACCCGGCCGGGGATTGAACCCGGTTCGCCTTAGTGGCTAACCGCTCAACCACCGTGGCTCCAGTGGAGGAGAAAATTTCCTTTTAAGTGTAGGCCGAGTTACGCTCGACCATAGTGATGTAAGTGTTAATGTTGGAAGTCCATTATAATAAACACTGGTTTTAAAATACAAACGTGATAATGGCACTGTACTCCTGGCCAAAACAGACTTAAATAAAATGTTACTAGAATTTAAGGGGACTTCCATACCCCCATACAACGCAACACCGCACTTCTCCGGGAGGCCGTTTTCATGTCTCTCCGCAGCTAATATACTGGTTTGCCTCGTCGTTTTGGTATGCTGCACAACATTTGTCATAGTATGCAGAAAAAATGGTATTTTATTAGGGTTCACATTTATGTTACTTTAATATTGTTATTTGTATCTGGAATTTGAATTTGACAAATTGTTTAAGTAGGGGTTTTTTCTGCTTTTGATGTGAGCAGATTTTAGCAATTAATAGTAGATTGCTATGCGGTGCTTAGCACCATGATGGAACGTCCTTGTAGTTTTCCATTTTAGATTTACCTTGGCTTGGTTTTACTTTTCTTGCCTTCTATTGTAGGTTTTATTTGGGTATATGTCCCACCTCGGAGCCACGTCCGTGCATTTTTCTAACCATAATGCGTTCAAACAATATAATAAATTTTAAAATTGTTATTTTTTTGCTTATATTTCAACTGCCAACGCTCGCGTTGTGTGGTGTTGCGTTGTGTAACGGCTTAAAGTTCCCACACTCTGGTTACATTTTATTGAAATTTGTTTTGGCAAGGAGTACACAACCACTATCACTTTTGTATTTTAATATCAAATTAATTATAACGCACTTCAACATTGAAATGTATTTTAAACGCCAATAATTTGTCGACTCTAAATTGAGTGCCTTCAGTGCCCATCTTGCAGTTTTATTTATCTGGTTTACCAGTAAATGTGTATTTTTGGAAGTTTAATATTTTTCGTTTACCTACATTTAATGTACCCTCACACCTATAAACCCCGATTTCCTTCACCTGTGTGACAAAGCAATTGGTAACACACAGCGATACACTGTGTCTGCCTAAGCACTTGAGAATAATAGTCATCAATTTCGCACATAATACAAATAAATTGATATGTTTTTATTATATTATAATTTAACTTATTACTACTGCCATGACTAACACAATATCACAAAACAATAAAGGAACTATACTAGTGTAAATGCATTTAAGAACACGCTTTTGGAATACACGTATCTGCTCTAGAATTAGTACTTAAGAAGAAAGCGGTACGTGAGACTGATCAAAATATCATTGTTTATATGACAGGCAAAATATTAAATGCCACACAAAGCAAACACCTTAATAAGGATCATAACTACTCCGAACGGGTACACATCTAGCAATTCTGGCATATAACGCGTGCTAAGAATGCTAAATGTCTATCTGTGGTATCCCACGCTCACTGGACTTGTTGGCGTAACTAGTTGATGGTCATTGACGCGGCTGGGATGGATGTCACGCACCGTCCTATCATTTCCCACACGTACTTGATGGGGCTGAGGTTTGGAGATCTAGTGGGCCAAGGTAACATGCGTACACCATGCACTAGCGACATGAGGACGCGTTTTATAGTGCTTAAATATTGTTTCCCGAAGCGTGTTGAAATATGGTCAAACGACAAGACTAACAACGTCACGGATGTACGACGCACTTGTAATGCTACCCTGAATATAGTTCATTCACGGTTACTTCCAACTTTTCTGAAGACCTGCTTAAATTTTACTTCCAGGATATTCCTCCACCTCAGGCAAACAAAGGTTAACTGGGGCGAGAAAATTACTACAAAAGAGACAATGCACCTCATTCGTACACACTTAGTGTAATAATATTCTGCATAAGAACTATTTATTTCTAGGTATTACCTAAACACCTATTTATTCGGTTTTTATTCATAGAATTATAAAAAATAGAATATTGTTATTTAAAGATAAAATATATTTGAAATCTCAATTTAACCAGAAACAATATATTTTTATTTTGAGATACGTATAAAAGGCTTGTGATATATGACATGTTAAGGATACAAACAAACACGTCGTATATGAGGTGATTTTTCAATAGTTTGATTTAAAAAATGTGAAGAATCTGCGAATAAGCTTTAAATTTCAGAGGTGGTAGAGCCTGTTGTTTATAGCCCCCATATCATAACACCGGGTGTGGGTGCGGTATGGCGAGTGCGAATTGTTATGAATAAGCTTTTAAGCCATTCATACTTGAAAGTGGTTAAGGGCGTAGCTCAAATAATGAGTCATGATTCAGTAGAGTACAGCAGTATTAGATGGAGTTTATTAAAATATAAAGATTATATAATAACAATTTACGTGAGTATTGATCGGGGGAGCTTCAATTAATACCAAGATGCTTATTAATTATATCAATATTTGTTACCTAACGCCATTATTATTATAGTCAAATTGGAAAGTCCCCACCTTGTTCATGTTGCCAGAGGCTTATTCTATGAGGCGGTTAACGACGGCCGGACACACCCATCATCCGTGGTCTTCTCTCTGGTCGGGTCGACGACAAAAGACGCCGCTCCCAGTGGTCTATATCAGTTGCGTTTTTTAATATTTCGGCCCTGTTTACTGGCCAGTGGAGGTGATTCCTGCAACTGTCTTTAACAAGCTGCTGTTGCAATCACGCTCGTGCCCTGGTTTAATGTTTGAAGGTGTTATGAGGCTGGCCGGTCAGTTAAGGCCTCATCACTTCACAACGGAATACACAATTGATTGTTCCGCTCGACCGCACATCTTCGAATGTAAACACGGTAATCACTTTCTCCAAGGCAAAAAAGACTCCCGTCACTGGACACCATTGTTCTTCATTCTTCTCTTAAATAAACTTCCTCCCGACACTACCGGAAACATCCCTGACGTTGGATATGTGTTTGGGTAAATGTGCCAGACGAACGCGAGAACATAAACCTACCTCCTAACATTAGTTGTTTAATGCTTGTGCAGACTCACTAGGGGCCACAATGGCTCTGAATGCACGTGTGGTATCTGTTTGGTATGTGAGGGCGGCCGGAACGATGCTTCTGTCAAGGCGCTCATCAGAGCAGCAAGGTGGCACTGGTGGGGATAGGTGGCTTTGGAACCTACAGTTACCCATCTTCTCCACCACCAATGGACCACTGAAACGTCACGTCAAGTGAGTGGCAATTATGTGGAAGGTCCAACCACCCTCTCGGTGTCCTACTGTAAGAACACGCTTAAAGTCACTTTAGAGGTTAATTGGTGCTCACCGTCGTATTACAGATATTGCAGACATACTATGTGATACATACGCAATGGAATCCATAGTCAACTGTTCTACTCGTGTACGACCTGAGTAATGACGCTTGTTCTAAAGCAGCTTACCGGTGGCGGCAAATGGTTTCCTTCCACTTACGATCATAGGGTCCGCTACACCAGAACAGTGTGCGTTGTAAAGCCCGTTTGAAATGCACGATGTTTTGTAGGCGTATTTCAGTGCATTTCCACTAGTGTACGATTGGGCGATCGTAGTTTGTCCTACTTTCTATGTCATCATTCTTGTGTGTGCATGAAGGCTTCGCCGGTTGAAGTTCAGGCATGGGATGTAAAAACATAGCTCGCTTTTGTCCTTTTTCATGACATGCAGAGAGGCAAAAAATATTTCAATTTTATTCAGATAGTGTAATAAAGTATTATTCAACATCGAACAATAATTTTTACATACATTGTGTAAAATAATGTCTATGGCTAAGACAAGCAGAATTCAGTATGACTTCCCTCTTTTCTCTAACCCTGCACGGAACTACAGGTTGTATTATTTTTACGCGTGTTTCAAAATGCTTTGCTGGTTACTGAAGTTCTGTTTTCTTTCTTAACAGCAAATACTTAACCAGATCCCGCCTAATATATTTATCACCAAACACACAGTTTTCATGTTTTTGGACATAACCAAAATCATATTTCCGTACTGCTGAATATAAAAACATAACATTTACTTAACGTATCGGTATTAGTGAAAAGCAAATGTATTTGTGACTTGGAGGTTAAAAATAATATCTTGAGTTTATATACTCTGATATATTCCGGTTTACCAGAAAAAAGATATAAAGTAACAGCGATTTTCAGCATTGACTATAATAATTTGAAATGAAGGATGTCTTTCTTAGCAAAATTAATTTAGCGGAACTTAAACGAAAAAAAAAATAATTAACGATAGGGAGGCTTCCTCTCCCAATACACGTAATTTTTCTAAACGAGTGAACACATATAGCACAACTTTTTAATGCATTATTGAGAATATTTTAAAAAGCAAAAAAAAAAAAATCTTTTGGTAATAATTATTTTGTCTATATATTTTCTTATTATGCAAATGATTTTCCCTACTATTACATGATTTCCAGTTTTCCTAGAGCATGAAAACTTACTCCATTCGTAGTTTCTAGTGACACACACCTGTACGATGATATGTTGCCGGCTGTTTACTGAAAAATTTGTAAACCCTGTCGTATTTCTTATTTTTGCCTACTCTGTAGCCTTCCATACATAGCCAGATGTAACAATCTACACTGCAATCCAAATAATTGCTTGTATTTATGCGGCGGTTTTTGTGAAACAGATATTTTAAAACATTTTTATTATAGTTGCACTCGAACTCCTGCTATAAACGGAATAAATCAAAAACAAATCAAAAGGTTTTGGTATCATAGTTGTAAGACGTTAATAAATGAACAATTTTATATTTAATTACGGTGATAGTAGCCGCACAAGTAAATGTTCACTTAAAAAAAAAGTAATTAGAAGCAGGTTTGATATTAAAAATATTCACATGACATTCAACCATCTAGAACGTAATTGGGCACGGCTGGAGCGTAGAGACGATGTGATACGTGAGGAACGTGCTAGTGTCGTCCTTAGCGCTGGCCTGCCAGCTTGTCGCAGGGAGGAAGGTTGCCTGGCGCCAAGGAAGCGCCTCCCTGGCCTGCCGGCGGCTGTAAATCACTCAAGAGTTGGTCGCCCTGCCTGCCTCTCCTTGCCCTAACCAGGCGAAGCAGTTCTGGAACACGCGCTGCTCTCAGTTTAGGTAGTTATTTTCAAATGTACGCATTCATGTAATAGAAACGATTTTACATTAGATTATATATGTCACTACAGCTAAACTTTTGACTGAAATTGTGGCACTTAGTTCGTACTACGGACCTAAAAATTTGTAACTAATGTGTGAGAATTTATATAAATGCTTTTATAAATTCTGTGTTTCCTGCACAGGCATATTAAAAATTGATGCAGAGTTCATATAACTTGTGTATAGTATGACAATAATTATTGACATATTCTTAACATATTAATGTTATCTGGAAGATCGCAAATCTTTACCGTTAAACGAAAGCTGGTTAAGTTTATTAACACATAATTTTACTATCACTGAGACATATGTAATGACGCCTGGTGTTTTTGTGTGTTAAAGTTATCTTCGAAACCTTATAATTTTACAATTTATTTAGAAAACACTCTTAAACAATGTGGTTATTACCAAGTCCAGATTTTCGCAGAGAGCGTGTAACTGCATCTTAATAGATTCTCAGCAACTGAGACTGCAGGGAAGTGTTATTGTCTGCTCCATACCATTGTTTACTATGTAATGGCGTTTCATAGTTTCTCCAGTCACTACAGTGTCTTCGGATGGAACCACCGTTTCGACGTCACAGAGCATACTTGGCAATTCTACGACTGTTCCACGCTGTAGGTGACTGCCGTGTCTCCGTCACTAGCTGACCTCTCTTGACGCTCACTAGACAGTTCCATCATGGGTCCACGGGACGCTATGTGCTTTGTGACTCGCTTTTGTGAAACACACACAGTCCTGAGGGGGACGGAAACCAAACAATTAGAATTTTTTACGACATATATGAGATATCAAATTAATTAAATTATAAAAAATAATTAAATGTATATTTATATTGCATACAATAAATACGTTATTATCTATTTATATTATGGTAAGTATTTAAGGCCATCCAATACTATCAAATTTAAGTGCAGCAATTATTTCGTACATACGTAGCAAGTAGCAAGTAGTGTGCTTTGATAGGCTTTGGCATAAGAGGAACCAGGATCAAAGCCACAGCCTCGTGCTCGCTGAAAAAAGGATGCAGGGATCGGAATCTGGAGCTGCCCGCCATGATAGATTTTTCGTCATGCCTGACTGCCAAAATTATTGGTTCTGCCCAAAAATCACTCAATGGATGATTTTAACTCAAAAACGGCATTTCATGAAATAAAAATTTACAAAAAAATTTTAAAAAGTATTTATTGAATCCTCAAATGAGGGAATCAGATTCGAGAATCCTACACGTAGACCCACGTAGTCCTCAGAGTAGCAAAGTGGATTCGAGGCAACGAGCAAAAGTTTAGTAGATCAGCAGTCATGGCCCCTTCAAATCAACCATCCTGCCACCACTACCTCACACCACCGTTACCACAATGGTGATGTAAACTAATATGTTTTAAGCAGGCGAGGCTTTTTTTTTTTTTTAAATGGCAGCAACATGTCTATTTTGGCTTAGTATGAAGATCAGCTGGGTTTTCTGTATCGTGGAAATCACGAAATCGAATCCAAATTATGTTTGTATGCAGTATATTATATATATGAAACCTATTATGTTTGTCTACACAAAAAATTTTTTGTCAGCCATTTTGTAAGAGACCATCATAAAAAAAATTAAATGGTATTCATATCAGTGGAAAAACCAACATATGACTACCAAATTTTGCGAAGAATTATCACTAATATGGTTTTTTAGTTTTTTATAATTTAAATAGACAAAACAAATTCTTAATGCGATTCTCGCTATTAGTAAAACAAAGTATATGTTATGTGTATAAATGTAATTATTAATAAAAAATTAAGGATTAGAGGTAAAGAAACTGTGCAGTTGAAAGAGGCATCGAAAATTATCTCTAGATGTGACGTGTAGCAGCGGCAGAGACGGTCAGAGTTAAGGTTGGATCCACCTGCCGTATTCACGAGTTAGCAGCCGTACATGAGTGGTACATTATCCTTCCTGCTGAACAAGCATGCAGCGGATGGCAGTGCGTACGCGGGCCCCTGGAGCCTGGGAAGGAGGCGAGCAGCTCGCCTACAGCAGTAGCTTCACACTAGCTACAAGACTTGCAATATTTCGCACTTAAAATATAAATCATAGAAAAAATTATTTATTACGTAAAAATTTAAAAAGTTGCAAAAACAGTTTACGAATGAATATTTATTTCATCATACAAACATTAATATGCTGGAAAAAAGAAACACACTTTAACATTTTTCCCATTCGAGAATACACACAAGGGCACACTGACAGGAGGGTCCAGGGTCGACTCTTGAGAAAAATATACACGTTACCCTACTGATGAAAAAAATATTCCTATTACAATACCGATTGATGAAAATAATATAACTGTTACCACACTGATTTATGAAAAAAAGACAGAACATACGGTTGGGGACAAACATACCATACTAATTGGTACAAACAGAGAACATTCCTTAAAAAATAAAACACTTGTCACACACATTCCACCGCCTTTATTTCTTATAAAAAGAAATTAAAGCAATCCCACAGGAAAAATATTATATTTTGAAGTCTCTGCACCTTCGAGTCATAATCTGTTTCGCGCCAAAGCACTCCTAATAAATATATATATATATATGTGCTAATTCGTTCAACATATAAAAAGGTAAACCTATGTAAGCTATGCTGAATTAAAAAAGTATGTGATTTTCAGGAATTTTTTAATTTTCTCTCAAAAGTATACAGTATTAGATATAAAACATTGGGGGGAAAAGTAAGACTTCCTAGATAATTTTATTAAGTGTTCGTTGTGACTTACAGCCTTGGACAATGCATCATTTTATCATAATTTAAATGCTTGCATCGCTCACTAAAACCTGAAGGAAAAAAAATGGAACATTCTGCACTTACTTATACGCCAAACACACGCACACCAACACAAAGATACAGAGATATTATAATTTGCAGGCGAGACTGATGGACGCATTAAAAAACTACTAAGATAAAAGCTAGCTTAATGAGGTGGATATGAGTCCCATTACAAAGGTAAACGAAAGACACGTGCAGTCGTAATCTGAGCTCGCGCACAAGTCCAGCTGCGCTGCACTAAGTGTCAAAATAGACTTTGCCTTAGCGCACTGACCGCTGGAGAGCAGTGGGAAGGCTGCGGGAGGCTTGTCGCTCCAGCAGCATGTTTTTATATTTCTCACATAAGTCAACTTTATTTCACAGGATTTAAAACACAGATAATATCTGCACACAAAAGTCAACACCAGGTGAGACCCATGTTTGGGGGACCCGGATTGAGTTCTCGACTCGTAAGGCCGAATTTATTTATTAAAAATTACTCCATGTGAATGTCGGGATGATTTCTTGGCCGAGTCTTCACTTGTTCCCGTTTGCCCTATTATTTCATTGTTATTATAATTTAAGCTTGCAAACCACCTAGATAATGTAAACACAATCTACTATTTTCCAAAATTCGAGTAGGCAAATACAAAAAAAAATTATATATCTCTGTTTATTATAAGAGAAACGTGTTACACCCTTTCCCTCGCATCGAATCCACGACAACGGGCTTTCAGAATCACAAGGCATCCACGTTTCGAGCACGAAATACATTTTTAAAAATCGCAACTTGTAATGCAGGCAAATATGTACGTATTAACTTTAAAAAATCGCAATATTGAGCACAAATATTTACTATATATATCAGCTANTTCGAGTAGGCAAATACAAAAAAAAATTATTTATCTCTGTTTATTATAAGAGAAACGTGTTACACCCTTTCCCTCGCATCGAATCCACGACAACGGGCTTTCAGAATCACAAGGCATCCACGTTTCGAGCACGAAATACATTTTTAAAAAATCGCAACTTGCAATGCAGGCAAATATGTACGTATTAACTTTAAAAAATCGCAATATTGAGCACAAATATTTACTATATATATCAGCTACTCCTTGCAATTTTCAGGTATAACGAGAAACTATTTCGCAATTTACAGGTATTTAAAGCTACTATTTTGCACCCGATGCATTGTTGGCGAGTCTGCTAACGGTATGGAATATATAATTAAAAATATATCCACGTCCACATACATAGGGTTCAATTAGAGTTAAACAGTTTGGAAAAAAGTAACGGAATATTCGTTCAGCACGCTTCCACAAATACGAGTGTAATTCCCCTTCCATGAATTAAATATTTAACCATTTTTGCGTCTGCAAAATCTAAAGCATTTTTGCGCCTTTCATATTTAAACACACACACACACACACTCGCATGAAACCAAATTAAGTAAAGGGAAAACCGGCCACCCATGACAGAATCGCGAAAAAAGATTGGCCATTAAGGAACTTATTATAATAAGCTTCATAACCCGAACAGTGCTACAAATTTATATTTATGAATCAACGCGGAATTCCGAGGTGGAAAAAGGTTAATTTTTTAAGTTGTATTTATCTTGCACCTTCAGAGGAAACGTTTATGTTTAATCACCAAGGACCTAATAATTATAAAATATAAAATCCCAATCCCTAAATATTGTTTCTTTTTAATTAGATGTTTATCGATGTTCATTATTGCGACGAACTTCGTGCACCTACATAATGCTCAGGAAGAGTTCTGATACTTTCAAGCAAACTTGCGTGCTATCAGCCCTCTCATGATGCCACGAAGTTATACAATATNACACTCGCATGAAACCAAATTAAGTAAAGGGAAAACCGGCCACCCATGACAGAATCGCGGAAAAAGATTGGCCATTAAGGAACTTATTATAATAAGCTTCATAACCCGAACAGTGCTACAAATTTATATTTATGAATCAACGCGGAATTCCGAGGTGGAAAAAGGTTAATTTTTTAAGTTGTATTTATCTTGCACCTTCAGAGGAAACGTTTATGTTTAATCACCAAGGACCTAATAATTATAAAATATAAAATCCCAATCCCTAAATATTGTTTCTTTTTAATTAGATGTTTATCGATGTTCATTATTGCGACGAACTTCGTGCACCTACATAATGCTCAGGAAGAGTTCTGATACTTTCAAGCAAACTTGCGTGCTATCAGCCCTCTCATGATGCCACGAAGTTATACAATATTGTATTATGCAAGTAGATAACCAATAAATTCGCGAAAAAATGTTTAACATATTCATGTTTACACACATAACGCAAGTAAAATTNATTGTATTATGCAAGTACGTAACCAATAAATTCGCGAAAAAATGTTTAACATATTCATGTTTACACACATAACGCAAGTCAAATTTAAAATTATATAATTCTGCAGGAGTCACTCAGCAGGAGTCCTGAGGAATAGGTAGCAGTCCTGAGGCGGAGGAGGAGTCAGTCTGCAGGAATCAGCCTGCACAAGTCAGTCTGCAGGAGTCAGTTTGCAGGAATCAGCCTGCAAATGTCAGTCTGCAGGAGTCAGTCTGCAGGAATCAGCCTGCACAAGTCAGTCTGCAGGAGTCAGTCTGCAGGAATCAGCATGCACAAGTAAGTCTGCAGGAGTCAGTCGGCAGGAGAAAAGTGTATGAATTCATGTAAGCTTGAAGACGATGCAAGCCAGTAACGATGTGAAATCGTGTATGTAATGTATGACCTTATGCATACCTTCAACAACAGCCCAAATATTANGTGTATGAATTCATGTAAGCTTGAAGACGATGCAAGCCAGTAACGATGTGAAATCGTGTATGTAATGTATGACCTTATGCATACCTTCAACGACAGCCCAAATATTACATGGAAAACAATGCTGTTACTGTGCCAAGTCCTTCAGTAAGAGTTTCAATGCGCGGCGACNACAGCCCAAATATTACATGGAAAACAATGCTGTTACTGTGCCAAGTCCTTCAGTAAGAGTTTCAATGCGCGGCGACAAGAGAGAGCCGCATGTGCGAAGAGTCCTTTTCGCGCGAAGAAGCATTAGGACAAAGAATACATGCAGTTTATGTAAGATGATACATTGAAAGAACATACCGATAACTGCAAGGATTCGTCTTTTGAGAGCCAGCAAGTGTGGCCGGCAATACACCTTGCTACATCAATGGGTACCGATTCGACAGGCGATTATAATGAGACTGTTAATGCTAAAGATGGAATGTGCACAGTAGAGTCGGTTTGTGCAGAATGTACAATAGGTAGATGTTCGGGTGAAATCGACGAACTTCAAAATAAATGGTCGTCCGCTCTAAATACTGATGAGTATTAAACTCCTGCTCCAAAAAAAAAAGCAAATATAATATTGAGGACGAATCAGGAAATGAAGACGATCGTGAAGACAGCATAGATAAAAATGAACATGAAGAAAGTGATAATGTTAAAGACGATGATGGCGATTTTCTCAAAGTACTGACACACCCCTCCAACATATTTGATGAAATTAGTGACATGAATAAGGCAGAAGACGCCGAGAATACTGACTACATATTTCGTGAAGACCTGAATGAAATTGTTGAAAAACTCATATATTTTATTGACCTTCAATAATGTGGGTATTTCTTGCGCATTGTTAAGATATCTTCAATCATTGGTAAACTGAAGGCACGATGACATATCGCATGAGACTGTTGGCTACTATCCATGANGTTAAGATATCTTCAATCATTGGTAAACTGAAGGCACGATGACATATCGCATGAGACTGTTGGCTACTATCCATGAACTGTCTGAGAAATGTAAAGATCGAATGTACAAAATAATAATGAAGACAAAATGTATATAATAAGTAAAGGAATTACATTTATTTAAACAAAGAAATGTGCGTTCAATTCTTATACAGTCGCATATGCTTCTCTGAAAGAGGCTCAACCTAGAGAGTGGGTGGATGCTGTCAGCTCACTTGGGGGCTGAATAAAGAAATATTTGCCACCTATATGTTGAAAATAGTATCCAACAGGGAGGGGGCTGACAGCACAACCTATACTTCAAAAACATAAATAAATATGGTTGCTGCGTGATGGCTAAATCGACAACTTGCCTGGTGGCTAAATCAATTATGCACTAGCGCCACGTAAGAGATGAAGTAAATTAAATTAATGATGGTGTCCTCCAGCGACGTATAAACAAATGACAAACGAAAAAAAACTAAGATGGCGTCTTCCAGTACTGTGCAATAAAATGGTAAACGAAAAAAAACCAAGATGGCCATATTCAACGGAATGATTTTTGGTGAGGGATGGTGGGTGGAGTGGAGGCCTGCCGACTAAACAGCCAATATCAATTGGTGGGGATCAGTCGTCTGGTGGACGAGGTGCCGGGCTGATCTCTGGAAATGTAAGATTTTTTGGTTTCTAATAATCTGTGTTAATATTTATATAAACTTTTGGAATATTTTGGATAATTTGTGATAAAGGTCACCAGGGACAAGGTCAAAGTTCAAAGGTCAAATGTCAAGGTCAAATTTAACCTGAACCGTAATGGCCGCCGTACACTTTAATTATGGAGCATGAACAGCTCCGATCACTGATTCCGTTGTCCCAAAACACACATAATAATTGTACTCATAAATTATATATACAGAGAATTTTTTTAGCCGGCCTTTTTGCAAAATAGTCCCAGGTGAGAAAAATGAACATTTTGCAATATTTATGGAACAATTCAACTAAATTCCGCCATATTTTTCACGCCATTGGTGCTACAGAATGCCATGTAAATATACATGTTTCAAGTGGGTTCAGACTTTGAGTTTGGAAATGGTGGCAATATACATTTTTTAATAGGTTTAGAACAACTCTTAAAAATGTTACCAAATTAAAAAAAAAATTTTTATGTTGACAGTATCTATTAGAAGCATATTAAAGAGGCCTTTTTTTTTTGCAACTTTGATATATAGTACCTATTAAGAAGACAAGGTTTCTATACCTTATATCGGGGACCAATAAACCGTATTTCACCATATTTTTTAGATAAATTGCGCTAGGTTAGGCTATGAAAACTAACGTGATTTACGTGCTTCACATACATATTTTTAAAACGTTGGCTATTCTAATATTTAGGTCTGTTAACCCTATCGTTCATTACATTAGACTGATTTTACCTAAATTTATCTGGGTTCAAGTTCTGAGTAAGGCATGGGGGGAGTATACTTACGTTTTAGTCTCGTTGCTGTTCCACATGTTTCTGGCATCGTCTTTAATGATAATGAAAATAATTTGCGCCTATGTAGAGGAAAGTACGCTAATTAGTTATAACTGTATCTTATTGTTGAATATGTAAGCATTTTTTTTTTCAGATTTAGGGTATCATACACGTCGTGGCGACATTAAATAACTTTAGTAAGACATGTTTGGGGATAAATTATGTTTGGCTTTAAATATGTGTCTGTAAATCCAGTTAAAATAAATAATTAGCACAAGTGGCCGCCTGTTCGATGATTCTAGTCAAATCTGCCGGGCTGTAAATATTTGTACAACCCACATCAGCGAGTTATGGGAACTTTGGTTTCCGGTCTAGTCAACCTAGATGCGCTCAAATCTTGTAAAATTAGAAGGACGTTCCGCAAATACAGCTGAAGTTTGCGGAAAATATGCACCATTTTCAGAATATTTCCCTCCATACATTTTGCATACCGTAAGAAAATCTTATATAGGCTGTTTACAGTAAATTTTTTCACCAGTTGTTTTTATAAAAAACTGCCGTGTAATTAATAAACACAGTGTAAGCATTTTCTAACGATCGCAATTTAACGTCTTATAACACAATAAAATATATCAATTTGTATTATTATGTTTGTTGCAGGAGGGGGGAGAGGGGCACTTAAACAGTGCTCACTTTACCGTGACTACCCTATATAAATATTAACAAAGCAGGGCGTATATTTAGCAAACTATTGCGTGCTATGACAACACCAGCAAAAAGTCAAACTTCAGTGTAACACACCTGTCCTTCTGCCAGCACTAAAAGTGAACCGAAAGTAAAGAAAAATTATTTAACAAGTTCAAAAATAAGGATTTGTCGAAACCTATTTATGTATCAAGTTACGGGTAACTCAGTTTTGTTCCGGTTTTTTTCTACATCAAGGGCTTTGGTACTACTGCGTGTTATAGAAACTACGTATAACGAATTCATTCTCAAGGGAAAATTTACAGATATGGAAACGTGTACATACTAGGCAGCATGGGTATATTCTTTTCGAAATCGCTTCTTTGATTTTAGCGCCAGGTCTCTTGGAAGAATGACAACTTCTTTCTCCTCTCTTAACATATATTTCTGTTATCACTGATTATAAATATACCATCCCTAACCGAACATCCATAATGGGCATCAAGATTACATATACTAGTGGAATTTATAGAATGTTTTTAATAACACAATTACGTGATTACTAAGAAACAAATTTTACAATTTATAATGATGTTAATAAACATTCTTATTTTTCACACATCAGGTAGTCCAAATGCCATTCCGTCCAAAACTGTCCTGTTTGGAAATCTTAAAATCTTACCATGTCTTGCATTTGTGACTTTTTAGGAATACTTGTAACTTTGGACATTGTGCAAACTGTCGTATTATCTGACACCAGGTATGAATAACCGATATTGAAAAGCAATTATTTAGAAAAAGTATTTTTTTAAGTGGATATGAGCTGGTGTGTTAAGAAATTTGGAAATCAGTGCGACTAAAAAAGAAAATACAATGAAAACAAATATATTTACAATACTGGCGAAGAAATATATAATTACCGCTAGACTCACACCCGAGGCTGTAAGGTGGAACCAATTTTTTTAAGAGCCACAACAATGTACACTCAACAAATTTCTCATTATTTCACTTCCATTTCAAGCTACGCCTGCAACCGCTGATGTATCATACATTGTAAATTGGAAATATCGCCAAAGAATTGCATGTTTGTTTTTTTGCGAGATGTGGTTTTATGAGCAATCAAGCAAATAAGCTGGCCGTGAGAGACAATTCGGCTCGTAAATTATGCATTCTTTAATAACAATGGAATGATTAGTCGAGATGTTGGACAGCAGACTGTGTGTCGGAAGAGAGGAGAGAAAGGCTGTGGGCGATGAAATACGGAAAACCAATTATCTGATCGCGTAATGGATTTCAGTAGCGCTGACGACAAGGAGATGGATTCCTCTCTTCTTGCCCGACATATACCGCAAATTTGATCAATGTTTTCTCTAGGCGAACATAACATCATGCACTCGCTTTTAGTTCTACTGCTGCAGAGAATTTATACTTACACGTCTTATGAAACAAAAGCGTTAACGATATTTTCTGTGGCGTAGTATCTGCATAATTACCGGCGAGAATCGCAGATGTACAGTTAACCCCTTCCGCTTTTGGAGCACTCAAACATGTACGTAATTCAAAGCATAAAATGTATAGTGTCTAGAGTTTAGGACAAGTAATCACCACCAAATTATTAAAAAACCTTTTGTGTAGACGTTATAATATGTCGATGCTCGGTTATTTACCAAACTTTTTAGTTTTTTATTAATCGTTACATCATCCAGAACCAAGGAACTTTATACATAATTATTCACAACTTTACCATACCTATGTAACCATATCTATGGAACGTACATAGAAGCAAAATAAATGGCTTGGCGGTTATTTTGGTTTACGCGTACCTCTTCGTTGATTGGTATCGCCAGGCTCTGGAACGAACCTTGTGTCTAACTGGCTAATACGTGTTGCGATGTGTTTCCAATTAGCTGAGCTACCGGCTGGCACGTAAGGTTACTAGGCGCGGTTTGGCCAGTGGAAATGTGTCAAGTGGCTGGCCGGTGACGCGCCTTCACTTGCGTGTGAGGTTACAGTTCACGATATAAAGCGGCTGTCTCACTTCTGAATTAAAAGTATCCTGTGTCACTGTGGAATGAATCTTCACAATAGAGGCGTGTAGGCCTAAAAATGAAACAACGTGTGTCGGTACCATTGATCTACGGCTACTCAAGTAATGATTGATAGCGTAATGCTTTTCAATGTTCAGTGCGTTAGACTTGGTCCGTCATCTAGATAGACGCTTTTTTTTATTTTTTAACTTGTGTTAAGCAGGCTATAGTAGATTCCCAGTAATTTCTAACTTCCAAATATATTTTCTGAAATTATACTATTCTTAATCGCACATATTTACCGCTCCCGAAATTGAAAGATGTGTGAAATATTTTTAATAAACTTTCTGATCATAATATAAATTTGTAACCTATACCTACATCAAACTGTATGAATAAATGTAGGTTAACTTAGGGAAAATTACTTTTAAATTCCTGCTATATCAATACGCGTTTACATTGATGTAGTAAATATGCAAAAACATTCTTAGAGAGTTAATAAAATATTTAAGTTTCATTAATTTAATTATTTATATATATAATATGGAAAACTTAAATTTTTTCAATTAATAAATTATTCAAATAAATGATAAAACCCGATATGTAACGACGTGTGATCAAGTCTACGGTGTATTGTTCTGCTTAACGCCGTCCTACTAAAAGGCCGTTATCGTCAAAATGAGAAGCGGTGTTACGTACCTTAAAAAGATTGGGGGAAATATCTCACATTGTTTGGTAAAGTAACTCTGCATCTGTCAATGCTGGATATAAGATATGTTTAAGTTTGTCTTAAACCAAAGATTTTGAACAAACATTTACAAAAAGATTTGTTTTCAAACTGCAAAAAATGTGTTAAAAAAAGTAGACGGAACGTTAAAATTGATTTATAGCCAAGCTGCAGTGTATATAAAGGTGATTTAACAAATATTTAGCAATCTCGTAATTGCTGTGATTATCTTTACTGCGGGGAGATATCTTAACGTCATTAAACATTCTTGAGATCACCAAATGTCTTGCAGATACTTTCACCAGAACATATACATACCAGCATTGAAGCGAACATGCAGAAATATAAGTATAGACTGTTCATGGTAAAGTGAGCACTTTTGAGGCCGTAGTTACTTTTTCCTTTCAGCTATGTTTTACCTTTAACTGCCTTTTAAATTAAAATATTACCATTGCTAATAATAAACATAGTATGTATATTCCACTGCACTCGGAAGTTAAAGTCTATGACTAAAATAAAATGTCCTTATTTGATATTATTCGAAATGAGAGGACTTTCAAAAGTGCTTCCTTTACCGCGAAAAGCCTATATCGACTCTAATAATTAGGTGGGAGAGGGAGGTTGAATTATAAATAAAATGAAGACAGAGGCCTATGGTAATTATACAGATTTGGCCGGAGTTCGACCGACAATCGTCGTGAGATTATTATGTAATATTAAGTGGGATGTGTTTATGTAACACTTTTTTACGTAAGCCGTATATCGGAGGAGACATAAGCACTTGAAAATAAAATTTTTAAACTGTATTTTTGCAAAATAAAAGATACCAAGAGAAATTAAATTACAAATCTCCGAACATAGTTTTATGTTAATGGGATCGTTTGCCAAAGAACAAACTCCCATTTAGAACTCTCAGTATAATGAAAATAACAGTGGAGTGAGCAATCCTTTTAGGGCTTAGAGCTATTTTATGGTCAATAAATAAAAACGTGTGCTGCTGTTTGATTGAAAAACATTACCAAAATTAACAAAAAACCATCTTCATGTTTCCGTTTCAGTTTTGTTTGCAAAACGCACACAAAATGTCGGCTGCAGCGATAGAGTGCCCAGCACTTAGGAAATACTGCCTAAATGCGTCTGTGGTATTCTGCTTTCCTACTGCACAGAAGATGGTGGCCGAAATTTTTAACACTTACTGTAAACAACATGTACCATACAGTTCTTAAACTGGCTTTTATTTCGGCGACGGTCGGTGTTTGATTCCCGTCAAGAAGTATTGCTATTGCCTACGCGCCTGGACCAGTCTCGCTGCCGCCTAATAATCTGTGTGCGTTTAGCATGAAAACGGTGGGTTCTGGGAAACTACAGCACGAGAAAGACTTTGGTTAATTTTAGTCGTGTTTCTCCATCAACCAGCATCAAACGTGCATAAATTCTGATGGTTAAAATGTTTTCTGGAGTATAATGTTGGCTGTCCTTGTTATTTTCATAATGTTGGAAGGCATTACTTGGATTTTCCTCTTATGTTGAAAATCCCGATAAAATAAAACAATTTTCACAANTGTTGAAAATCCCGATAAAATAAAACAATTTTCACAATAACGTTATTTAATTTCACTTATTTCCAATATCTCCCAAAAATAAGGTTCAGAAACCCCATTTTCAAGTTTTTGTGCCTTCCCTTATATTATTTTATGTAAAAATGTGTTCCATAAATTTCCTACTCTATTTTGATTTGGAATCACCTCACGTAGTTAAAAGGTTGAATTCCGCACCATTCTGTATATATTAAAAATTGCATTTAAAATTTTAAATTATAATATCTGTTTTTAAGTTTCGTTTATTTCTAATAAGATTCTGATAGTTTCAGCGTACAAGAGCACTAATAACAAAATCTGTCACATGGAGATGAATTACAAGGAGAGAAGTATGAGACTTGGTATTGTTAAACGATATGAATTGATCAGTATTATAATGACATGCAAATTTAATGTTCGATTCTGCTTCTTTAATTAAATTAACGTTTCAAGTAGCAGGGTTTAGAGGAGTTTTGCACATATGATGTGGTTGAGGTTTGTCGTTTAAATAGGCCAGGTTTTCATACAATCTAATCCAATAATGCATCAGCATGTGACCTTGAACTGGGGTGAGATTGCCACTGAGGCAACCTTAAATTTTAAATATCGCAAAAAGCATTTGACTTTGTGCACAGGCTTAATAAAATGTGTAAAATTATTACATAAAAAATTTTCTAATTGTAATACGCTATTGTTAATTATAAATCTATAAATATTAAAGAATAAAATATTGATGACGTATTAAAAGTAAAAACCATTTTAAATTCAACATTAAAAAAAATCTAAGACAAATTCTTTTAAATATGGTAGAAAAACACACTTCCAGTACAACGATCAGAAGATCACTAACCGCCAACACTAATTTTCCATTGGTTATTTTCTAAACCCTTTTCCACCACCACATTGGCATAAAGTGTGCTGATAGCTAATGTTTTGTACATAACCTGCAAAAGTACGGTGATAATAAACGTTTCCAATTAATACCTTCAGAACGCACCCATGTCGCCTGTATGTAATATGCCCACATTGCAAAAAAAATTGCTCCGATTTTCATTAAATTTATTATATCGGTACATTTATTTTAAACTTTAAAATAGCAGGAAGGAGAAATTCCTTGTTTTTTTTTTACAATAATTGGAAAAGCCTTGCCTAGAAAATTAATTATTTAACGTAGTTAATTGTGGAAGAATATGAAATATTATTAATCAGAAGAAATTTATGAAAAGTGTGGATGCAGATAATAATCAGAAAAATTTTAATATTCTATTATTATTAAGGGTTTAGAAATTTCAGCACAAAAATAATTAAATGTTGTCATCAAAAGAAGTAAGTAAAATTAGCTGTGATAAACAAGATCTTAAATCTCTTCACTAAAACGTGGCAAATACTGTGATAGTGAAATATTCCTTTTACTGTCCCGATTAACATTAATTATTCTTTAATCTTGTAGGAACTTTTGATTTACTCGGTTAGAGATCGTGAGAGACTAGTTCTACTGGCTTCTGGTCAATGTGCTAAAGTAAGCTAGGCATTTGTATCGTTTGGTAAAAATTTCGTTGAAGTTTCACATAACTTTTTCAGCAAAAGTTCTTTAAATAGAACAAATTTAACATATGTAAAATAGTTAGAAGAAGTTGCGATCATTAACCCATAAGCAATTAATACTTATCTTTGGTCTCGAAAAGGTGACGGCTGCGCACTCAATGTAGACACACTGAAATGCTTGTCTAATGGGTTTAAGCGTATCTTCTTAGACGTATCCACTCATATTTATTACTCAGACACCTCTCTTACACCTCCCTAGCTTAGGATAGGCAGTTAGCAACAAAATTATAACGAATAATTGCCGGAGAAAATTACTTTTATCTTCTCTACATGGCGGTTGGAGAGTGACTCTCGGGGTTCACGCAAAAAAGCTATTAAAAAACGAATAAAACCCAGGTAATGTCACTTCCTGAGACCTCCCACTTAATTTGCAGTCATCAGTTAAGTTCCTTTCTCAGTGACGATGCTGTGATGAAAACAACATGTATTTGACAAGAAAAAAAGGTCAGTAATACTATTACTTCCACAGTAATACTAAACCAGCCGACACATAGAAATAAAAGAAATAATTAAACTGTGAAAATGTGAGACAGCCGTAAATTAATAAATTAAATATTATTTTTTTTTATGTGATGTCCTTAACATACAATTAAAGCTAATCCTCAAGTTAGGGCTTTATATCTCTGACAAAAAATGATAATATTTTTCCCGCACAAATGTCAATAAGCATAATAAAGCAAAATATAAATGCTGGTACTTCTACAAATTACCCACCCGTTAAGTTGTCAACTTAACTTAGTGTGGATTTACGACAGCATAAAAAATTTTGCAGAATTAAAATTTTCTGTTTGTGCGTACAATAAAAATGTTCAGTGTCTATTGTTGAATTTTTAACTTCAGATTTTGAAAAACATATCTTACGAAAGATATACAAGCTAACAATATGCACAATTAACACGACAGTACAAAAAAGAGAAATAATCCTTTAACATTAACATTGTGAAAAACTAAAACCAAATACGAAAAATTATTAGATCTTCATTTATATAATAATCCTGAAACAAAACAACAAAACACCTTGGGTTTGAATAGTACACTACAGTGATGGGTCTTTATTAGAACATGTATTTATTATTTTCTAGCCAAATTTAATAACTGTAGAATATTTATGGTTATTTGATTCACATTAAGAACTTTTAAAATGTCTTGACGTTCGCTTAGAATGTTTGCATAGGTGTTTCACTAATTAATATTTTTATGATGGCTTTAGAGGGTGATTTAGGCAATGTAAAACCTAACCTAAGCACAATGTCCTAACAATACCACTCTCTAAAATTTTATATCAGGAGTATTCTGTATCCACATTTTTATTTTTCGATACAATGTTTACTACATTTTCTTAAATAATATTCTGAACAAAATTTTATTGCTAGCAGCATTTTCTACTAAATTAAAACCGGTTTCCTCACCGGAAGTAGGGGTTCCGGGAACGCTCGTGGTTATAGAACCACTATCAGACATTTAGTGTTCGTTTGCATCACGTAAAATATATATTGAGCTTCTCAGAAAATATGGTTCTCGTTCAGGCAAATAACTCATCACACAAGTATCTTACTTTGTTTGGGCCCAACGTTGGGCGCCATTCCATGTAATACTGAAATAACTGCTGTGAAAGATAGTTATGTATATATTTTAATAGTATTCAAAACATTTTATTAGGATAAAAAAAAAGGTGTAAAAAATATATATATATGTACTAGTATGAAGTGTGATCGGGCGTTTGTGTGATGCAAAGCAGACTTGTAAGACGCCGCAAAATTCCTCTATTCTCGAACTTGATAGTTATTCTTTAAGTGACGTCGTCGAAAAGCGGCAAACATTTAACGTATTAATCACCGTGAAAAAATTCCCCGTTAAAAAAAAATAAAATTTATCATATAATGCAGGAACTTGTAGTCAAAGCCAGGTAAGTAATTAGTATTGTAAATTCTCAACCTCATAAATCATCAACCTGAATGAAAATTCAAATACCCTCTAATCAAACATGAAACACAGCAATTCAACACATAAGCTAAAAGAACAAAGACACAAACTCTTTTCATGCGATCTGTATGAACAACACACTAAAATAATACCCTTGCAAACAAGAATGTCGAACTAATTTTTAATACTACATAAATACACATTGTGGAACAATGCGAAAAATTATTAATCAGAAGAAATTTATGAATTGTTTAAATGCAAATTAAAATCATAGAAATTGTAATACTCTTTAAACAGAACGTTTCAGAAATTTTAATTACTAAAAAAATTTAGTTCTGTCAAAGGAAATTAAAAATATTAACTGTGATGGACAAGATTCTAAATCATCTCACTAAAATGTAACAAATAAGATAGAAATTTACGTGATAGTGACAAATGCCATTGACAGGCACAAGTAATATTAATTATTTAAACTTGTAGAAACTCTACTTTTACTCAGCTATAACTCATTATAGACTTGTTATACTGGCTTCTTGTTAATGTCCTTAAGTAATCTATAGCCTTAATTATTTGTCTCATTAGGTAAAAATTTTGTTGAAAGTTCAGATTAATTTTCTAAAAAAATTTCTTTAAATATAATAAATTGAACACATGTTAAAAAGTTAGAAGATGTTGCAATGCTTTACCCATAAGCAATTAATACTTTTTACTGGTATCGATGTGGAGACGGCTGCTCACTCAGTGTAGACGCACTAAAATGCTAGTCTAATGGGTTCTAGGGTATCTTCTTAGATATATCCAGGCATATTAATTACTGAGGCGCCTATCTTACATCTCCCTAGCTTATAATGGTCAGATATCTATACAAGTAACACGAATAATTGCTGGAGCAAAATAACCTTTAACTTCTATACATGGTGGCTGAAGAGAGAGTTCCACAGGGTTCACACAAGAACGGTATCAAAAACGGATAAATCATAGATACTGTCGCTTACAGAGACCTCCTACTTAATTAGCAGTCTTTAATTAAGTTCGTTTCTCATTGGCGAAGCGGTCATGAGAACAACATGTATATGACAAGGAGAAAATAACAGTAAAATTTTGACTTCCAAGTCTTTTTATCAGCCAAAACGTAGAAATAAATGAAATAATTAAACTTTGAAAATGCGAGATAACCATAAACCAATAAAAAAATTAAATTTATCTTTGAGTTGATTTCTTAAATATACAATTCTAGCTAATCCTTAGGGTAGGGCTTTACATTACTGTAAAAACAATGTATCCAGCTCGAAAGTCATTAAACATAATTAAGCAATCTTTAAATGCTGGTAGGGCTACACATTTGTCCCATTTGCGTTTAATGTAGTTTGCTTGCGCAAATTTGCCATTAGGTAGCATACATGTCACCAACATTTATAGCTTCGAGATACGGAATAAGGCCTATGTAGCAGTGCGAGCAGTGTAAGCACAGAGCCAAGTTCGGTAAACACGCAGCATGCCCCGAAGTCCCACTATCAAATCATTTGCCCAGGTGGATGAGTTTGAGAGAGGTCACAACGTCAGCTTCTGAGAGGCAGGTTGGAAATGTTGGCGTACTTCTAGTCGACTTGAACCGTTCTGACTACACTGTGAGTTGGTGTTCGTCGCAGCGGGAACAGGATTGTTCATACGCCCATCGAGAAGGCTCGGATCGACCCCAGAGAACAAACAGCGGGGAGGATCGTTTCACAGTGTGACAGGCCGTAAGCACCAAATGGGCATTACTACACACTATCCAGGGAACTGTAACGACAACGGAAGATACGTCTGTGTCCACCAGTACCATATCCAGATGATTAGCAGTGAGGGTTCTGTTGTCGCGGCGTCCCTTCGTCTACCTGTACGACCTGAGCTTCGCCAATCACGTGTGACTTTCTGCCGGGAACAGGCAGCATGGCAGCTTGAGGACTGGCAGCGAGGGGTGTTGAGTNTCGCCAATCACGTGTGACTTTCTGCCGGGAACAGGCAGCATGGCAGCTTGAGGACTGGCAGCGAGGGGTGTTGAGTGAAGAATCACGGTTCTGTCGGGTGTAGATGACAGACGAATTCGAGTCTGGAGACGCGCTGGCCAGCGCCCTGATCGACGCTTCATTGTAGAGCGGCACATCACCCCAACGAGAGGTGTCATTGCGCGGGGAGCTATTTCCTAAGATTCCCGCACTCAACTGCTGGTTGTTGAAGGAAAACTCACGGCACATTAACTTATCATAAGAGTAGAAACAAACAGAGTTTACCAATAACCAAACATATCATTTTAATGAATGTATTATGATAATATATGGCGTATTTTTTCAAGGAATTCGGAAATGTTGTCCATGAAGGAATATATTATACTAATGCAAGCCACTTAACGAAATATTTTGAAACATTAGAAGACTGTGCTTCATAACTTCAAAAAATATTCGAATCGGCAGAGAAATCGAACTTTTTTGGTTTTATACTTTTAATGTAATTTGACGACCTCAACATTTTATTTAAGTGCTAAGATTTCATTAACCCTACTGAATTACATGTACGATTGCCTGGTTTTGTATTCCTCCTTTATTCGGGTAAATATAGCATATTAATGTATGTAATAAGAAACAGGCACCCAATTATGTAAACTTGTACTCTTTGTAAGAACTTATTTGTCATTTAGATCCTTCCGTATGTTCCTAAACAGGTACTGTCAATTATATAAAACTGAACTTCAGCCATTCCGAGGTGCAAGAGGGGAATATGAGAAGAGATGTTGATATAAATTAGTCCATTGNTGGTGCAAGAGGGGAATATGAGAAGAGATGTTGATATAAATTAGTCCATTGCAATAAACAGGTTCATTAATTTACTGTGACTAAAAGTTTAAAACTCTACTAAGCAACATCAATTTGCAACTTATATTCGTGCTTCTGCGTGCTAGGCTCTTGTGTGACTGTTGGTGAGAGAGTCGGGCTTCCAAGCCGTAACAGAGAGCATCTCACTTCTCCCTATAGCGGCATTTTACGTGGCGTGCCCGTAAAAATGGTTCGTCTCCCCGGCTAACTCTCTCAGACGTTTCTCTCCTCTTTTCTTCATGTGTCGGCACCAGCAATTAATACAACTTCCCTCAACAGAACCGTTCTTATTAGAACTTTATTCTCGCAAACTCCTGCACCTAAGTCTTTCATAATTGTGAAACTCATGTTTAAAAATACAAATGGAAGACTCTTTCACTCAAAATCCAATAGAAACTGTCCATCATTAGCAGTGTCCGGTTGGCTGGTTTAGGAGACAAATTTCGCTGAAATCGACACGGAAGATGCTTAGCCACCATCTAAGCATGTTTTTCACTTTATTATTGACTGAGTTAATGTGTGCGAGAACTTGACTTTAAGTAAAGCTGTTTACTAACTCATTAAATCATATTGAATAAGTGGCACCTCATCGTTGCCAATTCGATTTTACCGAAACTGCAGAGCCAAACAAAGCTTCATTTAAAAACCAAAAAATTTATGATGTGAGGTTCTTTAAAATTATAAATTTGTATGTGTAAATTAGTAACATATTTTTTCTTTATCTTTGTAAACTTTTTTCCACCGAGGATTCAGGACTTTTGAATTTCCCGCCTGAGTAATTGTCTTCCATTTCGTGTGACTCCAGCACTTGGCCCTGTTTATATTATTTTTCCTACCGCTTACACTCCTCTCCTTTATTCCCTTCGAAGCTTACACTCTGCCGTCTGGCCAATAGCAGTTTGACCGTGCGTGATATTCTAGTTCCTCTTTGGCTGGAAACTCTGATAGAAGGGCGAAGTTCACAAGGCAGCTTTTACGGTAGTTTGGTGCCTTTGACTTTGTGTATAGTCGCAGGGCCGGATGTGAACGAACACCCACTAGCCTTCAATAAGCATATTACATGAAAGGTTTTAATGTTTCTTGCCGCAGAAACTCTTTTTGGCGTGACCTAACTGCCGTTTTCTCACCCGTTTTTGCGCTTTTATTTTGCATAATTCTTTGAAATTTAAATTGTGTGTCTACAGCAATAACATTTTACGGGTGCCGTTAAACCTTGCTACGTATGTGAATCCTTGTTTTATATTTGATATCAAGATGCATGGCATTGTTCAACGTTTTGGTTCGAAACAGTTTATTGCGTCCCCAAAAAAATATTCCCGCATTCTTTTATGCCCTATTACAAATGTAGACGCGACCAACTTAGGTGTCTGACTTCCTGTCGTTGAACTGACATCGTTCATATAACATTATATTCGACCTAGAGAACTTTGTAAGTTTTAAACCGTGTTATTTAGAATGATAATTAAACTCTTCAGCTCCGTAAATTTAAGTTGTATTAAGAATTACTTTTACATATATATAAATGCTTCTATTATTCTTCTGTTTTTGCGACAATGAAATTGAAACTGTAGAAATGTTCCTATATTTAAATTGAACTTAATACAAAGCTAGTGTAAAGAAAGATAGAAAATAATTTATAGTATATTTTACGTACATTTATAGAACAAGTGATATATTCTTGATTTCATTCTTGTTTTCTGTGCAAATGCGGGAAGTTGTTATGGTTTTTCAAAACAGCGGTTAATTGCTGCGATCAATCGCTAAAGTTTTTTTACTAATACAATTTAAAACAAAGAGCTTTAAGTCACACAAATAGAATCGTTTTTAAGGTATTTAATAACATAAAGTTCGTAAGTATTTCTCACTCCGTCGCAGTAATCAAATTTATCATCAATTTTATCTCAACGCATTATAGGCTAGGTAAATTAGGAAAAAAAAATGGCCTTTAGCGGAACGTTTAGGTATAGTCGTAATCGTTGTCATTCCATATGTTTTTTGGGTCGCTGAACGCGAATCTGAGGTTTCTGACAGAATTTTTGCCCGGAACGTTGTTTCTTTTGCAAAAAATCTCGAAATTTTGGAACAATTTTTTTTTTCTGCCTATATCTTGGGAACTATGCGTTTTTTCGAAAAGACCATTCTATACTAAATTTAAGTAGACAAAAGTGCCTACATTTTTTTCAATAACATTTTTTCTACAACAAACCGTTCCGCAGCTAGAACGTGCCAAAAAATGGGCAAAATTCCCAAAAATCGCAAAAACACCATATTTCGACTTTGTACGCCCGCTGTCCATGGAAAAGACTCATGTTATGATAGTTTTGACCATGTATGGTATTAAACTTGATGAAATACACTTAGAAATAAATACTGGGTCCGCTTAAATACACTTTAAATAAATATTGTGTCCAATTGTTTTCAAATAATTGTCTAAAATCAAATAGAAAGAAAGGAGAAAAATTAGTGAAAAAAAGTAAAAATCATCTGGCCTGCTGCGGGCCACAAACTCATGGAAAGATGGTAAATGAATATTAGGATGAATGTTTGAGTGTTGGAATGTGGGGTTATGCGTCTTATCTCAGTGAGTCGTTGAAGACCCTTCTTTTTTTTTGTGGCAGATGGTCGCTAGCTGAGGAGGGCCCCTCTCCACCAAGTACAGTTGTACTTGTCTCTGAGGGCCCCGACCAAGCCACCGGCTCGTCAGTTGACGTTCAGATATTCCACTGTTCATATATGTGTCCGGTTTTACAAGTTTGATATACCGTGCTAACGTGAATGTCACGATGTCGGTGTGTTTTATATGTGACTTGCCGGTAGAAGATGGAACAATAGCAACAGTGAAAGAGAAAGGAGTTGCATCGATTATTGAAGCCAGTAAAAGAAGGAAAGATGGGAAGGGCGGTAGTTTGAGGGGACAAAACTCTGTCAAAGTGCATGAAAAGTGTAGGAAATCATATACAGATGATCGATCCATCGTTGCTTTCCTGAAAAAACGAGAAGCCAGTACAGCTCAACGAACTCGATCAGCAGTCACTCATATTTCATTCAGAACTAACTGTTTCATATATGGATTGGAAATAACAGCTGCGTTTTTGGCTGCAGAATCCAAAAAACCTCCAAATGAGTGGGATGTTGTGTACTAGGTTCGTGACGCATCTCAAAGCTTGAGAAACAGTATTATGAAGGATGCCCAAGACGCAAATTATGAATATGGACGGGCTATACTTCGCCAGATTGAGCATGTTCCCGACTTTGTTGCATACGATGCGCAATACCACAAAAGCTGTCGTACAAAACTGTCTGCTAAAGCAAGAAAACCGAAAGTANTAAGACGCAAATTATGAATATGGACGGGCTATACTTTGTTGCATACGATGCGCAATACCACAAAAGCTGTCGTACAAAACTGTCTGCTAAAGCAAGAAAACCGAAAGTAGTATCGACAAGGCGTGGTCCATTTGCACTTGAAATTGATGTTGCAATGGAATACATATACACATACCTTGAAAGCAACAATGATGAATGCCAGTTCTCGTTAGATGAACTAACTCAACAGATAAAAGGAGACTATGTGCCAGATGCAAAAACNCTACACATACCTTGAAAGCAGCAATGATGAATGCCAGTTCTCGTTAGATGAACTAACTCAACAGATAAAAGGAGACTATGTGCCAGATGCAAAAACAGTCAAGGCCAGACTTAAAGAGAAATATGGGGAGGATATAATGTTCACGACCAATAAGAAAAAGAAGACTGTTGTTTGTGTTAAAAATATTGGGGAGAAGATACTGAACGATGCATGGTATCAGCAGAAGTGTAAGTCTGAAGCAGAAGAGAAGCTTCGTGTAGTGGAAGCAGCTGCAAAAATAATTTGCGAGGAAGTCAGATCACAGGTTTATGATGTCAGCGAGTACCCTATGAAACAAGCACCAGAAGATGCGGACATACTGATAGTCACAGAAGCGCTGTCACTGGCTAAATCCAATGAGAGTTCGGTCGTGGTGGGAGAAGATGTAGACCTTTTGGTGATTCTCATTGGTTTGTGTAAGGAAAACCACGTTTTCTTCTTAAAGCCAGGAAAAGACAAAACTCCATCAACAAACTCTCCACTCCTGCTGTAAAGAACAAGACTGTTGCAGAGAACATTCTGTTCTTACATGCTATGAGTGGCTGTGACACGACGTCAGCACCATTCAACCAGGGGAAATTAAAGTCTGTAAAAGCACTCACTAAAAATCGTGACCTTGCTGACGTCATCAGTGTTTTCAAAGACAGCAAAGCCACTCCTCAGNTGTAAAAGCACTCACTAAAAATCGTGACCTTGCTGACGTCATCAGTGTTTTCAAAGACAGCAAAGCCACTCCTCAGACCATTGCAGCAGCCGGAGAACGATTTTTGGTCGAAGTATATGGCTACAGTGGGAGGACTCCACCCTCTCTGAAGCACCTGCGCTTCCTTAATTACAAGAAGGCAGTGTTCAAGGCTTCGTCGAAAATAGCTGCGCTACCACCTTCAGCAGTTGCAGCGGCACAGCACAGTTACAGGGTGTAGCTTCAAGTGCAGCAATGGATGGGGGTCGAGAAACGAGCTGAGGATTGGGGCTGGAAGAGGACCAGCCACGGGCTCGAACCAATCACGACTCTTCTAGTCCCCGCTCCCCCCGAACTGCTCAAGTTGGTAATTTGCAAGTGCACCAAGACCTGTGCACGGAACTGCAACTGCCGTGCACAGATCACGCAATAACGCAGCAGTGCCCTTAAGCGACGATGAGGACGAGGTCGAAGATTGGGACCTTCAAGTCGAACTTGAGATTCTATTGCGAACTGAGGAGGAAGTGTTAGAATCACTGGAGGAGGAGGAGGAGGAGGAAGAGGAGGAGAAGGAGGAGGAAGNTTGCGAACTGAGGAGGAAGTGTTAGAATCACTGGAGGAGGAGGAGGAGGAGGAAGAGGAGGAGAAGGAGGAGGAAGAAATAGCTATGAGCTTCAAAGGCATGTTACATCACCTATAATTCCAAACCTTGTTTTCACATTAGTAGTACCTATCAACTTCTTTTACGTATAGAAGAACCATCATATTCCTATATTTGTAACAATAGCTCAAGTACGCCACTACTTTCATTCTGTTCTTTACAGATGTGTCTCTCCAACGAGCCTCAGTCAACGAGTGAAACCCCACAAGTTACGCCACATGTTAATACTAGTAAATATATCTGAAATACATAGGTACCTACCTACAGCATATTCCTTAACAATATTACCAACTAATAACCACTAATGAACACTTTTCCTCTCTGTTCCAGATGAATGAATACTCCACCCATCGGAAAACGCCCAATACATGGACTGGACCTGCACATACTATTTCCTACAAATACCAACAAATACCTGTTTTACTTTCATCATTCTCCAAAATTGTCTTTTACCTGCAGTAACAATAGCTAAGTACAACTTTTTCCACTAATTTGTCTCCTTTCTTTCAATTTGATTTTAGACAATTATTTGAAAACAATTGGGCCCAGCATTTATTTTAAGTGTATTTCATTAAGTTCAATACCATACATGGTCAAAACTATCATAACATGAGTCTTTTCCACGGACATCGGGCGTAAAATGTCGAAATATGGCGTTTTTGCGGTTTTTGGGAATTTTGCCCATTTTTTGGCGCGCTCTAGCGGCGGAATGATTGGTCGTAGAAAACAATGTTATAGACAACAAATGTACGCAATTGTGTCTACTGTAATTTTGTATAGAGTAGTCGTTTCGAAAAAATGCATAGTTCCCAAGATATAGGCAGAAAATCAAATAAAGTGCCAAAATTTCGAGGTTTTTTGCAAAAAAAAAAAATGTTCCGGGCAAAAATCATGTCAGCAAACCTCAGATTCGTGTTCAGCAACCCAAAAAACACAAGGAATGGCAACGATTACGACTAAACCTAAACTTTCCCCTATTTTTCCTTATTTGCCTAGCCTATTAGAATAAACAGCATCTGAAAATATTGAACCGTAGAGAATGTGATTCGTAATTTTCTTATTATGTTTGTGTTTCTATTTTCTTACTATGTGAACTGTACATCTCCGCAACCCCTTCAGTACGCTTTTTTTCTTTCGAGCTAGATACTTTTTGTTCATCGGGGAGCCATAGCTGTTAAACCAGTGGCACTTATCTCAAAGAGCTGACTTTCTATAGACACGGACAAAAGGTGTTAACCAACGGCAGTATTTTCGACTCCTGCTCAGAACGTCAGTTCTCTGAGAAGGTATTACAGAACCAAGTGACGCGTTTACTATAGCATTTTGCATTATATTTGCGTTGACCTCAAGTGCGCTATAACCGCCCCAGTTCGTCGGCGGAGATGATGTTCCCGTAGAGCGAGGAGCGTCACACTCCTTCACATGGCTCGCCGTATCTTCACACTTTTTGAATCCCCTACGTTAGAAAAATCGTCCCATGTGCAACGGGTTTGGTTGTTTCCTAAATGTGTCAGTATCTCACAGATGTTTTACTTGTGTTAAAAGAAAATTATCTTATGTATTTTTTATTAGTTGAATTTTTACTAGTACTTTATTTATAAATAATGTTTCATTTACTATTAATAAAAACCACATTCGACCCTATAGGTGAGTTGGTAATGCCCAGTAAGAAATTATTCTCATTCAAAATATTATAAAAATATGACTGCGCGCGTGTTCCTTTGATGTAATTTTTTGGGTTTAGTTACGCTTTGTTTGCATGAAAAAATGGAATAGCGTGAAAGCATAACTTTAGCAGGGCTTTAGGAAAGTTGGAAGTAACCGCGAATGGAATATACTAGTGATTATTGATATGTTGCGTGACTACGATAATTGCATAAAACATGCATACTTCTCATTTCAAGAATTTTTATTATTGCAATGACAAAATAAGTTATATTTTATTGATATGGTCCCTTCGTTGGATGCAACTAGCGTGGATGAACGTACATAGAGATGAGAGGCTTATGCTTATACGTAAATAAAATAAGTACAATGTTTCTAACCCAAAACACAGCTTACCAGTCGCGGCTCGTGAGTTTCAGAGCAGGTAGGGCTGCATAGTGATACTGAATATTTGAGAGGGGAAAGGAGAGTGAGCTATTTGGCTACTTAACAATTTTTAATTTTTAGATGTGAAAATAAGCTTTGCAGTATTCTAGGTTTGTGAGAAAGTGACTTTTTGTTTCACAAAACCAAAAACAAAAAATATGTTGTTTGATTTCATGAAACTGATACGCAAATGAATAATAAATTTACGGGAACACAGCTTTAGCAAATGTTTAAGGAAAATCTGAAAATTTCATGAAGTTTGCCGGTAATATAAGATTGTCAAATAAATTCTTGCACATACACATTAAATTCAATTAAAATTGTGAAATCAAACTTGCCTAGTGCCATTTATAGCCATACAGTATAAGAGTATGCTGCTAAATATTTCCTTAACCCTTTCAGTCCATGTGTCCACTACAGAAGACATTTTATAGATGAAGGAAAAATATGACATTAACTGTACACATTTAGGATCATTGCTGAATGCAGTCAGTCTGTTCGATTTCGTTAACGTTCTTTGTGGAACTTTATACGGTTGTGGTTTGTGAGTGGTTTACCAAATGACTTTCAAGCACCAAGCATGTATTTTATTTGTTGGGTTAATGAGTCAATAGTTTAATCAGCATAATTTTAGCACGAATGAAATTATTATTTCATTGCAACACCTGAAAATATTAATTAACGTGGGACTAAAAGGGTTAAAGTACATGTAAAAATAATTTACATGAAATTATTGCACAAGGAAGGCATAAATGTTGTAATAAAATCCTTGAACTTATCAAAATAGCTCTTCCAAACATTTAAAGTCAAATAACAAGTTATTATTTCATTAATATTTTAGTTATAAACATAGACAAATGGACAAAGAACAAAAATTATCTTTGTTATTCTCCTCAACGCACACTTGATAAGCACTGAATATTCAGTTAACTTCCCATTTCCATTTCGCTTAGATTTTCATATTTCTTACCGAAATCGAAAATAACAGAACTAAATTTTCTTTATTGCTTTAGTATATAGGATTATAAAAAAGTATGACACATGTATATAGCAGCTTCACATTTGCACCATACGTTTTAAATAATCTTGTATAAAATTTTTTGTCTTAAACTTTTTGTTGATAAAAAGTTTCTTTAACATTGTAATTTATCTTCTGATTCCCTATTTTATGCGGTAAAATTAAATGTCCACAACCTTTTATTTTGTGATTTTTAAAACAAAGACATATTAAATAAACACTAGAAATAAGTAAATTAATTAAATAAGATAAAAATATTTTTACATATTTTTCATGAAAACAAAATGAAGCAATTTATTTTGTTATCCAGACAGCCATTTAAACTAATCATACACGCCACAGTTAAATTTTCTTAAGTCTGTTTACTGCCTAATTGATGAAAGCTGACCATTTATTATATAATTTTCTTCTCTAGTGAAAACTAAGAAAAATAAATATCTTGTAAACCCACAGATTTCTTCTGTTAATGTTAAATAAAATTCTATTATATTAAAAATAACATAACTAAAAACCTCTAAATGTTTCACTTTTCACCTGAAGTAATCAGCAGCTTGACGACAACAAAGCAATATAAATACGCGCCAATTTCTCGTCCCCGAACAACCTGTAGGCTATCAGCCTTGCAACCCAAGTGCGCGCGGATGGCGAGACACCACTCCTTCCCTTTTCCAAGCTACTGGCATTGCAAGTCACAGTGAATGTAGTGCTTATTATGATGCAAGTGGTGCAATCTGTCGATCAAACTTCAAATCATTCGATCAATCTCGCAATATTTCCATCAATCTTGCAATCCTTCTCTGCAATCTTCGCCAATCTGCACCATTCCTTGGATGAATCCCAATCCATCGATAGAGCCTTCAATCAATCCTCAGGTTTGTCCCCCACTCATATGTATGGAAATTATGTTCGTTAGTCAACTGTTTCCAAATTTGTACATGTTTACAGAATTAATGTTTTATATGCAGTCCACTATCCATGCATTTTGTATACCTTAAGTCTTCATTAATATTCTGTATATGGATCTTTACTTTAATAGTCGAGTGTCCATATAACCAATTTAAAGTGGTGAAGCAAAAAAAAGTTACAACATAAAATGTAAAGAAAAGATTATTATTTTGCTATGAAAATATTATGCTTATTTTACTTATACAATATTAGAAGAAAGCAGTTAATCATATTATGCGATATAACATATTTCCTTCAGTTCGTTGATGTTCGAAGATATCTCGTTAATGTGGGAGACATCTCCACCTTGTTGCAAAGCGATAAAATCTCTGATTCTACCAACAAGTTCATTCGGGTCTTCGGGAAATATGTAGCCAATGTTCTAAGCGTCTTCTGCCTTCTTTGTGTCACTTGTTGCAGCAAAAGTTGTGGGAGCATTTGTCAGAGCACCGTTAAAATAGCTATTTCCTTCTCCACTAACACTGTTCTCGTGTTCATTTTCGTCAATGCTGCCTTTAAGGTCATCTTCACCCCTTGATTGTATTCTGTATTAAATTTTTCTTTTTTTGTAGCACAAGTTTTATGGTCATCAGAATTTAGAGTTGAGGAGCATTTATTTTGAAGTTCTTGCAAGTCTTGCAAGTAAATGTTTCGTGCAAACCGACTATACTGCACGACACACATCACTCATTCTGTCTTAATAATTAACTGTTTCATCATGCTCGTCTGTGGAATCAATGCCCACTGATGTAGAAAGAGGTATTAGCGGCAACACTAGCTGGCTCTCAAAAGACGAATCCCTGCAGGTCTCGGTGCCTCCCTTCAATGTATCGCCTTGCATAAATTGCATGTGACCATTGTCCTTATGCTTTATCGCGCGAAAATGACTCTAAATACAAGTAGTTCCCTCATGTCACCGAGCATTTAGACTGTAGGTGAAAACTCGATCGCAGAATTGACACTGACAACAATCCGATAGCCACAATGCAGGTCGCGGCTCCAAGTTCGATGATATCCAAGGCAGGCCTTCGTATTCGCAATTCATCTTCGTAGTGTGACGAGAGCGCTTCCAAATTGATGTTCACCTCATGGTGTCAAAACCACAACTGTCACTTTTTATATAACCGGTTCCATTTTGATTAAAAGAGCCTAGCTTGTGTCCATAGAAGGCCTTTTGAAATACTATAAACTTGATGGAATTCATGAATTATTATGTAATAAATTTTTTATACAACTTCAATTACTCTAGAATGGTGGTCAACTATGATTTTTATAATGCTAAAGTCTTAATTGTCCAAATCACCTTGATCGAAGTTATCAGAGATACCAGTGATTTCAATTTCACGACTATAACTTCAATGAATGGAAAATGTCTGTCAGCTATACTTATAGAATGACAAATGTATAGTGTTCGTTATCACCTTGATTGAAGTCTGGAACTGTACCTGCGATACAAACATCATGGTTTTTCGTAAATGGTTCTAAAATGGTGGCCAACTACATTTTTAAGAAGGCGTATGGCATAATTGTTTTCATTGCCTTGATTGTAATCAGCAGTGGTACCTATGATATGAATATGATGGATATAACCTAAACAGTTCGGAAATGTTTATAATATAGGCGTATAAGTTTGTGCGAGTTAGATATAGACACCATTACTTAAAACCTAGCCTGTGGTTTGCTAACAACTGCCTTGTATTTGCTGCTTAGACTGATTACATAATTACTTTAAGATCTTTAGATTATTCAAACGCTTACTATATTCAATATGGCATTGAAAAAATGCCAGAAATCTAAGTTTATAATGTTACACAAGCACACCGAAATTATGTAACACTTTGATTATTCAATAACTCATTTATATACATATAACATTCAATAAGATGCTGGTCATAATCACACAATCATAATTTATGACAAAATGCTTATCTGCCTGAAAAATACGAATCTGCAGACATGTCACGCGCTACAGATGTTAGTAGTAGTTAAATAAAAATGCATAAAATTAAATATATTATTTAAAATATTTTAATATTATTAGAATATTATTAATAAATTAATATTAAATAGTATTATAAAATTATTCTTTGTCTATTTAGTTGTTGTGATGCCATAATCTAATTCGCCTTAAAACAAGAGTTTGTTGGCATGTCACTCGATAAATTTATATCTGTAAATTTTAAAAGTTAATTAAAAATAACTATAAATTTAAATTATAACTGTATTTAATCATTAATTCTTTGCATAATTTATGGATGTGGCATCAACCTATTTCTCCTTTAAATAATAAGTTTTTATAAATTATGCCTGATAAACATGTATCTATCTGTACACTTTTATCCTGGTGGCCGACGACTTTAACTTCAAAATCAAAGGTGGTGTACACCAGAACCCCTAGCAGCTGCTGATAAATTTACTGGCAGAACGAATGTGACGACAGACGATACAACAGCAGATGAGAGACGATTGGCGTGCACCTTGAGGCGAGAGAACCATGTTAACAAGATGGATGTCTACAGCAGCAGACAATATAAAGGATGAGATAGAGATTAGGAGAAATTGTACAATATGAAATAATGTCTAGAAAGGTCTGTAAACAAGATGGATGCAATTGATGAGAAATTATAATGCATGAAATAATATTTTCAAATATCTAGAAACAAAATGGCGTATGAGGACATAGAATGACAGCATTAGTTTAAACAAAGATATCATACAAGATTGTGGAAAAATATCATGGTCATGATCATCATAGATGGCGGCGGTAATTAAATCCAAGATGGCGGATGTTTGTTGCTTTATCTCCAAACACCCTGGGAACTGAAAATGGCCTTTCGGGAACCAATATGGGTGAACATTTTGTATATTTGGCTTGTAAATTTTGCACAATGCTGCTGGTTTTTGCACAATTCCAGCCATATCTAGCCGTATTGTGCAAACGTCAGCCGAATTGCTCAAAAAAAACCTTTTTGTCGGAAAGTTTAAAGGTTTAAATGGAAATTTCGGAAATGTTTATAGGATTTATAATAAATGTAAGGGTTTTAAGGGCAAAACGGAAAATTTCTTGTTGGGGGGGAAAATAAATTTTTAGGGAAAAAAAATTTTTTTCAGAAAAAAAATGGGAAATTCCAAGATGCTCGCCAGTCCTCAGGTCCTTACCCAGAAACCACTGTGCCAGAAGCCTCCACAATCTATCTATCAGGATGTTAAAAATTTAATGTCAAAGAAAAAGTTTTGCTACAAAATTTGACGTTGATTTGCGAGGTTAATCTGATTAGCTAAGATAGTTTTTTATTCTATATTATTTTGAACAAATCATTAAAGTCTACAGGTACAATTACAGCTCGGTCAGGTTTATCTTTAATGTATTTATAAAGTGGTGTGATTTTTTTGTAAGGTGAAACTTCTCTCCACAGAAGACAGATAAGTTATACAAGTGCAGAGTGCGGTCTCTGAAACAGTTGTTTGGCGAGCTACCAACACGCCTTTCTGTGGATTATTAAACGTGAAGTAAATTTCTGGAATTTACGCTGACAAAATTAATTGAGAGAAACTTCAGTCTTTAGTCTTTTGGATGTCTAATACCACTGAGTGCAGAGGCAAGATGGCTGCGTGTTTGCCAAATGCTGTTCGTTTACCCAAAGTTAGATGTATGCAGTGCCGGCAGCGAAATTTATCTGGTTGGGAAAATTCCTGGCAGTAGGTTGGAATCCACAGCATATTTCATTAATATTCCTTACGTCGAGCTGAAAGAGGTGTCTTTGTCACGACTTGATAATCACCGGTAAATATATGAATAAGGTAGAACTACTTAAGGAAAACTACGAAATGTTATTGCCATGCATTTTAGAAGCTACGGATTCCGCGTGACGCAATTTAAATAATTTGTTAACCGATTTATAAGAAATAATGTGATGTACACTTTATGAAATAAGTTCAAAAAGCAAACAATGAAATTAAAATTTTGGGAAAATAACATAAGTAATATGTGTTCATATATATATATATGCAAGTATATATATATATATACATTTTATCTGCAACATTATTACATTTTTTACCTTCCCATACTCTCCACATATACAGTATTCACACCTATATAGTATATATATAGCATATACAATCCAGGCCCCTAAATTCTTGTCCAACAATATCAAGAGCCACATGAATTATAGTAGACCATGTTCCTGAAACATTTTGCAAGAAGCAGTGTATGCCAAACTGGAATCTTATTGTTACCTTATTAAAAATTTCATGGGTGTTGTGCAAAAAATTAAAATAAATTAAATAATTGAAATTATTTGTATGCTACAAAGTTTAGTATTGGACGTGTCTTGGTTTAGTGGCATAATACCTGTCAACTTACAGGTGTTCCATAATCACACACGTACAACTTCTGGTTCTAGCTGTAGCTACAAACAAAGCAGATAAGCAGTGTTGCACCGCTGAAACCTGGTGTCCTGGAGCTGATGAGTTTGAGTAACATAACATTACAGTCTTGTTCATAAAGTAGTAATTAAAATACTTGAACGATATATAATCGCTATACACAAATTATTACATGGTTTAATTATTATGGATTTTTTGCAACGGAAATGGACTTTCGTACAAATGAACAAGAAGCTATGATTTAAACATAGATGTTGCATGATTATCACATAAGTACGTTAAGTGATTATATCACAGTGCAGATCAAGGTTCATAACCTATTTTCCTGAATTTGACAAACTTTATAGCGTCTCATTTCATTAGACGGATACAGCTACCAAATTCATATTATATATATCACCCCCGACAACTAAAACGACTTCATGGTAATTCATTTCCTATGCTTACTTATAAGTATAGTTTACCATAATTTTCGAACCATTTAAGATACATCCACCAAATTCATAACATAGACATCGCCTACAACAAGGAAAATGACCGCAGGGTGAAATATACCCTAAGAATACTTATAAGCATACTAAGTGGTAATTTCCGAACAGTTTAAGATAAAGTTGCCAAATTCGTAACATAGACATGAGACATCACCTCCGACAACGAAAATGACCGCAGGGTGAAATATATCCTAAGCATAGTTGAACGTAAATTCCAAACCATTTAAGATGCAGCTACCAAATTCGTGACATAGACATAGCATCGACAACATAAAACTTCGTAGGGTGATATATATACTAAGCATACTTATAAGTATAGTTGAACATAATTTCTGAACATTTTAAGATACAGCTATCAAATTCATAACACAGACATCACCTGCTACAAGGAAAATTACCGCAGTGTAAAATATACCCCAAGAATACTTATATTCATGGTTAGCCATAAATTCCGAACTGTTTAAAAAACATCTACCAAAATCGTAAAATACACATCACCCACGACAACGAAAAAGGTCGCAAGTGTCAAGTATGTCCTAAGCATACTTATAAAAAACTCCGATGAAGCTACAGTCCATAATAGTTATATATCGATGTTGATATCATGCCAAGAAGTTTAGTAAAAAGCTGGAATGCACGTCGGCATAAGAAAGAACGAATGATCACAAGTGTCAACCACAAAAAAAGAATACAATACAATTACGATATGCATTATACGACTTGTAAAGACAATTTTCCTTTGCTTGTGACCAAACAACATACATTTAAACCAATAGTCGCGCACGAGAGACATCACTGATTCACGAAGATGTAAATAGATATAAAAAAAACAAAATATAAAGGGAAAATTGTAATAAGCACTTACTAACCAGCACAATTACGTATTGCACAGATGTCGAGTACTGAACGCAGTTTGTTAAACGGTGTTANATAAGCACTTACTAACCAGCACAATTACGTATTGCACAGATGTCGAGTACTGAACGCAGTTTGTTAAACGGTGTTATACAATACCAGACCGTCTTGACCAGTACAACAGAATATCAAATCGACTGAAACGAAACTCTGGCATCTAGTGCACAACCAACAGTCACAACACTAGCAGAGGAACACATCTGACCCGACCGACTTCGAGCACTCAATTAACATCATGAGAATCTGTAGAACCTTCCGCTGTAAGCCGACGGCGAGCGTGAACACCGTGCATGTGTCGACAATCTAAGGAGAGAAGACACAGAACACTGGCCACGAGAAAGTTGAATCGCCACACCAGCCGAGTCTCACACACTGTACTTTCCTTTACGAGAGGAATTCAGTAATATACTACAAACTGTCAATGTATCATGTTTTAAATACTATATAATTATATGTACTTATTTTGAATATGTATAATTTATATTTATATATTTNTCAATGTATCATGTTTTAAATACTATATAATTATATGTACTTATTTTGAATATGTATAATTTATATTTATATATTAGCAGAACTCTAAGCATATACGAAACAACAAGCATTTAAACCATTAGTCGTGCAAGAGAGAGGCAACATTGCTACGCACAGAGACAAACAGATTTCAAAAAATTATATAGATACACATAAAAGTCGATTGTTATTCACATTTACCGGCAAATACATATGTGTGTCAGCATCATGTACTGTATGTTATGAAAGGCGAAGAAATTTCTGCTGTGAAGTGTGGGACATTGTGTATACTGTAGGACATTGTTATGGTGGTCAGATAATGTTATTAGTTATTACGACAAACATAAATATTA